>JASPKZ010009055.1:97500-102835 GCA_030220185.1 Diploptera punctata
GATTAGGTAACACACAATATCCAGTCGCTTGTTCATAGAAACTAAATTGTATACTATTTCATTGTGAAAAATTCGGACGACAATGTAGAAGTTTAAACGGTTTTAAAAACAAACGTACACATATTCAAAACCAATAACACTAGCCAGGACATTGCATTGCATTCTTGAACACGTGCGGTACTGTACTGCTCGGAATGACACAGGGATATCCAAAGTTTTGTAGAATTTCAATAAAGATAATATTATTTTATACTTAGAATTTAAAATTTAAATGTAATGTAATAAAGGTAAAATTATTTCAAGAACATTAATAAATATCTTCAAGAGCAGCATGCAGCCCGCGGGCCGCGTAATGAGGACCGCTGATCTAGAGGCTGTAACTGGTATTTATAAAGCAAAAAATATCGAAACCATTTTTGTTGGCCCACGATGCGAGATTGTGTATTGTTTACGGTTCTTTCTTATCTGTCGCTCAAAGTACCATATCGTCTGGCAGTGCACGGATATCACCACAAACTCTGCAAAAATTCAAACTATCATGATCCATCAAGTAAATGCGTGTGTAATTTCTGTGATAAACCGTGTGATAGATATAATTTCAGTGTCTGTTTAAAGAGAACACAATCGTACAGCTGAGACATACACTAATGCACTTTTGTGCGCGTTTTTCCTATTATTATAATGCAAAAAATCCTGTCTAAATCGAAAATTTCAAAATGGATTTTTTCCAGAAAATGTCAAAATTTTTCAAATTTCAAAAACTGCAAAAATAGTATCTAGAGGGTGTATCCGGGATTTATAATGCAAAAAATCAAATCTAAATCGAAAATTTCAAAATTGATTTTTCTGAGGCTATGGTCTTTGTGTTTTTCCAAAAAATTTCAAAATTTTCGAAATTTCAAAAACTGCAAAAATTGTTGGGTGTGTCCAGGATTTATAATGCAAAAAATTCGGTCTAAATCCAAAATTTCAAAATTGAGTTTTCCGAGGCTATATATAGTCCTGGTGTTTTTCCAAAAAATATCAAAATTTTCCAAATTTCAAAAACTGCAGAAATACTATCTGTCCGGGATACTGTGTCCGGGATTTATAATGCAAAAAATCCGGTCTATATCCAAAATTTCAAAATTGAGTTTTATAGCCTTGGTGTTTTTCCAAAAAATATCAAAATTTTCGAAATTTCAAAAACTGCAAAAATTGTATCTAGAGGCTGAATACGGGATTTATAATGCAAAAAATTCGGTCTATATCCAAAATTTCAAAATTGAGTTTTCGAAGGTTATAGACTTGTTTTTCCAAAAAATGTAAAAATTTTCGAAATATCAAAAACTGCAAAAATACTATCTAGAGGGTGTGTCCGGGATTTATAATGCAAAAATTCCGGTCTAAATCCAAAATTGCAAAATTGAGTTTTCCTGGTGTTTTTCCGAAAAATGTCAAAATTTTCGAAATTTCAAAAAATGCAAAAACACTATCTAGAGAGTGTGTCCGGGATTTATAACGCAAAAAATCCGGTCTAAATCCAAAATTTCAAAATTGCGTTTTTCCAAAAAAAATTCAAAATTTTCGAAATTCAAAAACGGCAAAAGTACTATCTGGAGGGTGTGTCCCGGATTTATAAAGCAAAAAATCCGGTTTAGATCCAAAATTTCAAAATTAAGTTTTCCAAGGCTATACTCATGGTGTTTTTCCAAAAATTGTCAAAATTTCGAAATTTCAAAAACTGCAAAAATACTATCTAGAAGGTGTGTCCGGGATTTATAATGCAAAAAATCCGGTCTAAATCCAAAATTTCAAAATTGAGTTATCCAAGACTGTAGCCTCGGTGTTTTTCCAAAAACTGTCAAAATTTTCGAAATTTTAAAAACTGCAAAAATTATTTCTAGAGGGTGTGTACGGCATTTATAATGCAACAAATTCGGTCTAAATCCAAAATTTCAAAATTGAGTTTTCCAAGGTTATATACTTCTCGTTTTTCCAAAAAATGTAAATTTTTTCGAAATATCAAAAACTGCAAAAATACTATCCAGAGGGTGTGTCCGGGATTTTGTAATGCAAAAATGCGGTCTAAATCCAAAATTTCAGAATTGAGTTTTCCAAGGCTATAATCTTGGTGTTTTTCCAAAATATAAAATTTTCGAAATTTAAAAAACTGCAAAAATACTATCCAGAGGGTGTGTCCGGGATTTATAATGCAAAAAATCCGGTCTAAATCCAAAATTTCAAAATCGAGATTTCCAAGACTAGTCTTGGTGTTTTTCCAAAAAATGTCAAAATTATCGAAATTTCGAAAACTGCAAAAATGCTATCTAAAGGATGTGTCCGGGATTTATTTTGCAAAAAATCCGGTATCAATCCAAAATTTCAAAATTGAGTTTTCCAAGGCTGTTTTTCGAAAAAATGTCAAAATTTCGAAAACTGCAAAAATGCTATCTACAGGGTGTGTCCGGGATTTATAATGCAAAAAAATGCGGTCTAAATCCAAAATTTCAGAATTGAGTTTTCCAAGGCTATAATCTTGCTATTTTTCCAAAAAATTATAAAATTTTCGAAATTTCAAAAACTGCAAAAATACTATCCAGAGGGTGTGTCCGGGATTTATAATGCAAAAAATCCGGTCTAAATCCAAAATTTCAAAATCGAGATTTACAAGACTAGTCTTGGTGTTTTTCCAAAAAAATGTCAAAATTATCGAAATTTCGAAAGCTGCAAAAATGCTATGTATAAATCCAAAATTTCAAAATTGAGATTTCCAAGGCTGTAGTCTTGTTTTTCGAAAAAATGTCAAAATTTCAAAAACTTCAAAAATCGTATCTAGAGGGTATGTCCAGGATTTATAATGCAAAGAATTCGGTTTAAATCCAAAATTTCAAAATTGAGTTATCCAAGGTTATAGTCTTGGTGTTTCCAAAAAATGTCAAAATTTTCGAAATTTCAAAAACTGCAAAAATACTAACTAGAGGCTGTGTCCGGGATTTATAAAGCAAAAAAACCGGTTTAAATCCAAAATTTCAAAATTGAGTTTTCCGAGGCTATATATAGTCTGTGTTTTTCCAAAAAATGTCAAAATTTTCCAAATTTCAAAAACTGCAGAAATACTATCTAGAGGGTGTGTCCGGGATTTATAATGCAAAAAATCCGGTCTAAATCCAAAATTTCAAAATTGAGTTTTCCAAGGCTATAGCCTTGGTGTTTTTCCAAAAAATGTCAAAATTTTCGAAATTTCAAAAACAGCAAAAATTGTATCTAGAGGCTGTGTACGGGATTTATAATGCAAAAAAAAATCGGTCTATATCCAAAATTTCAAAATTGAGTTTTCGAAGGTTATAGACTTCTTGTTTTTCCAAAAAATGTAAAAATTTTCGAAATATCAAAGACTGCAAAAATACTATCTAGAGGGTGAGTCCGAGATTTATAATGCAAAAAATGCGGTCTAAATCCAAAATTTCAGAATCGATATTTCCAAGACTAGTCTTGGTGTTTTTCCAAAAAAAATGTCAAAATTTTCGAAATTTCAAAAACTGCAAAAATACTATCCAGAGGGTGTGTCCGGGATTTATAATGAAAAAAATCCGGTGTAAATCCAAAATTGAGTTTTCGAAGGTTATAGACTTGTTTTTCCAAAAAAAAGTAAAAATTTTCGAAATATCAAAAACTGCAAAAATACTATCTAGAGGGTGTGTCCGGGATTTATAATGCAAAAAATGCGGTCTAAATCCAAAATTTCAGATTTGAGTTTTCCAAGGCTATAATCTTGGTGTTTTCCCAAAAAATGATAAAATTTTCGAAATTTCAAAAACTGCAAAAATACTATCTAGAGGGTGTGTTCGGGATTTATAATGCAAAAAATCCTGTCTAAATCCGAAATTTCAAAATCGAGATTTCCAAGACAAGTCTTGGTGTTTTTCCAAAAAATGTCAAAATTTTCGAAATTTCAAAAACTACAAAAATACTATCCACAGGGTGTGTCCGGGATTTATAATGCAAAAAATCCGGTCTAAATCCAAAAATTCAAAATCGATTTCGAAATTTCGAAAACTGCAAAAATACTATCCAAAGGGTGTGTCCGGAATTTATAATGCAAAAAATCTTGTCTAAATCCAAAATTTCAAAATTGATTTTTCCAAGGCTTAGCCTTGTCGTTTTTCCAAAAACTGTCAAAATTTTCGAAATTTCAAATACTGCAAAAATTATATCTAGAGGGTGTGTACGGGATTTATAGTGCAAAAAATTCGGTCTAAATCCAAAATTTCAAAATTGAGTTTTCGAAGGTTATAGACTTGTTTTTCCAAATAATGTAAAAATTTTCGAAATATCAAAAACTGCAAAAATACTATCTAGAGGGTGTGTCCGGGTTTTATAATGCAAAAAATGCGGTCTAAATCCAACATTTCAGAATTGAGTTTTCGAAGGCTATAATCTTGGTGTTTTTCCAAAAAATGATAAAATTTCCGAAATTTCAAAAACTGCAAAAATACTATCCAGAGGGTGTGTCCGGAATTTATAATGCAAAAAATCCGGTCTAAATCCAAAATTTCAAAATCGAGATTTCCTAGACTAGTTTTGGTGTTTTTCCAAAAAATGTCAAAATTTTCGAAATTTCGAAAACTGCAAAAATGCTATGTAGAGGGTGTGTCCGGGATTTATAATGCAAAAAGATCCTGTCTAAATCCAACATTTCAAAATTGAGTTTTCCAAAAAATGTAAAAATTTTCGAAATTTCAAAAACTGCAAAAATACTATCCAGAGGGTGTGTCCGGGATTTATAATGCAAACATCCGGTCTAAATCAAAAATTTCAAAATAGTGTTTTCCAAGACTATAGTCTTGGTGGTTTTCCAAAAAATGTCAAAATTTTCGAAATTTCAAAAACTGCAAAAATTGTATATAGAGGGTGTTTCCAGGATTTATAATGCAAAAAATCCGGTCTAAATCCAAAATTTCAAAATCGAGATTTCCAAGACAAGGCTTGGTGTTTTTCCAAAAAAAATGTCAAAATTATCGAAATTTCGAAAACTGCAAAAATGCTATCTACAGGGTTTGTCCGGGATTTATAATGCAAAAAGTGCGGTCTACATCCAAAATTTCAAAATTGAGTTTTCGAAGGTTATAGACTTCTTGTTTTTCCAAAAAATGTAAAAATTTTCGAAATATCAAAGACTGCAAAAATACTATGTAGAGGGTAAGTCCGGGATTTATAATGCAAAAAATGCGGGTTCTAAATTCAAAATTTCAGAAGTGAGTTTTCAATGCCTAACTTGTGTTTTTCTTCCAAAAAATGATAAATTTTCTCAATTTCAAAAACTGCAAAAAATATTATCCATAATTTCAGATTG
>JASPKZ010009056.1:0-12860 GCA_030220185.1 Diploptera punctata
TTAAACCGGATTTTTTGCATTTAAATCTCTGGATTAGCCCTCATAGATTGTATTTTTGGCAGTTTTCCATATTTTTGAAATTGGTGTAATTTTTGAGAAAATCCAAGTGTATAGCTTGAAAAAATTACTCGATTTTCAAAATGAGATTTTAACGGATTTTTGCCTTAGAAATCTCTGACTAGCCCTCTTGATTGTATTTTTGCAGTTTTCGACATTTTTCAAATTATGTAATTTTTGATAAACAATCCAAGGTTATATTTTATAGCCTTCGAAGAAAATTACTCGATTTTCAAAATTTTGATTCAAACCGGATTTTTTGCATTATAAATCTCTGACTAGCCGTCTAGATTGTATTTTTGCAGTTTTCCATATTTTTGAAATTATGTAATTTTTGAGAAAAAATCCAAAGCCTTTAAAAAAAATTACTCGATTTTCAAAATTGTGATTTTAACCGGATTTTTTGCATTATAAGTCTCTGACTAGCCCTCTAGATTGTATTTTTGCAGTTTTCGATATTTTTGAAACTATGTAATTTTTGAGTAAAAATCCAAGGTTATAGCCTTGGAAAAAAATTACTCGATTTTCAAAATTGTGATTTTAACCGGATTTTTTGCATAATAAATCTCTGACTAGCCCTCTAGATTGTATTTTTGCAGTTTTCCATATTTTTGAATTAATAGCAACAGCAAAATACCCCAGAGATAGAAACAGAAAACGTCCAAATCTTGGCATACGCTGATGACATGGTGATTAACATCCCAAGACATCGAAAAAGCTCAAACACCGTTCGACAAACTCGTAGCATGGGCCGAAAAGAACGGACACTAGAAATAAATGAGAAGAAAACAGTAAAAAATGACCTTCAGGAAAGGAGGAAGACTCGCAGCGAATGACTGCATTCGGTATAAAGGGAGACCCACTGCAAAATGTAAACCAGTTCAAATATCTGGGGATCACACTGCAGAGCCGAGGTGACACCTTCGATAAGCACATCAAAGAACGCGCCTTAGCGGCCAGAATAGCAACGAACAGCATTAAAAAGCCTGAGTAAAACTATCCCTGGAGACAAGCAAAATGACCATCTTCCGCTTAAAAAATAGCACCAATCATGACCTATGGAATAGAAGTGATTTGGAAAGAACCTAATAAGGCAAACCTAGAGGAAATAGAGAAAGTCAAAGCACACTTTTAAAGACAGCGCTAAGCGTATCAAATACAACAACCGCCTTCACGCCTAACTACATACTGACAAACGGAACCATTCTTCATTGAAGAAGCTCCACCTGGACCTTCTCGTGCCGGCAACAGATGCCTACAAAGTACTGGCTGTGGGACTCAACGAGAGAGAGAGAACAGATATATGGCCTGAGTTCTACGCAACGGACGCGATGATCTACAGGGAATGGACAGCAGCCAGATACGAGCTCAGACACACCGTGACGAGAGTCGCAGTCCATGGTTTCCACCACAGGATATGCGCAACAGTGAAGCGCCATAACCCAGAAAAAAGTGCAAGTGCAAACTATGTGGGTCGCACCTGCGACCCATATCACCTGTTACAGTGTTCAAAAACATAGGAACATCGATAACAGACTTTTGTAAGCATAAAACAGTTCTTTCTACATGGCCATTGGGCTGCAATTATACCTATTATTATATTTTTGAAATATGTAATTTGAAAAAATCAAAGGTTCTATAGGCCTTGGAAAAAAAACTCGATTTCAAATTGTGATTTGATTTTATCCGGATTTTTGCATTATAATCCCTGACTAGCCTTCTAGATTTGTAGTTTTGCAGTTTTCGACATTTTTGAAACTTATGTAATTTTTTGTGAAAAAATCCAAGGAACTAAAAATTACTCGATTTTCAAAATTGCGATTTTAACCGGATTTTTGCATTATAAATCTCTGACTAGCCCTCTAGATTGTATTTTTGCAGTTTTCGATATTTTTGAAATTTATGTAATTTTTTGAGAAAAATTCAAGCTTATAGCCTTGGAAAAAAAATACTCGATTTTCAAAATTGTGATTTTAACCGGATTTTTTTGCATTATAAATCGCTGACTAGCCCTCTAGATTGTGATTTTTGCAGTTTTCATATTTTTGAAATTATGTCATTTTGTTTAAAAAAGTCCAAGGTTACACCTTGCAAAAAAATAACTCGATTTTCAAATTTTTGATTCTAACCGGAATTTTTGCATTAAAAAGCTCTGACCTAGCACTCTAAGATTGTATTTTTGCAGTTTTCGATATTTTTGAAATTGTCATTTTTGTTAAAAATCCAAGGTTATAGCCTTGGAAAAAAAAACTCGATTTCAAAATTGTAATTTAACCGGTATTTTTGGTATTAAAAATCTCTGACTAGCCCTCTAGATTGTATTTTTGCAGTTTTAGACATTTTGAAAATAGTTGTATTTCTTGAGAAAAATCCAAGGTTATATATAGCCTTGGAAAAAATATTACTCGATTTTCAAAGTTGTGATTTTTTTAACCGGATTTTTTGCATTATAAATCTCTGACTAGCCCTCTAGATTGTATTTTTGCAGTTTTCGATATTTTTGAAACTATGTAATTTTTGAGAAAAAATCCAAGGCTCTCTGCCTTGGAAAAAAATTACTCGATTTTCAAAATTGTGATTTTAACCGGATTTTTTGCATTATAAAATCTCTGACTAGCCCCTCTAGATTGTATTTTTGCAGTTTTTGATATTTTTGAAATTATGTCATTTTTTATTAAAAAACCAAGGTTATAAGCCTTGGAAAAACAATAACTCGATTTTCAATTTTTTGATTTTAACCGGATTTTTTGCATTATAAATCTCTGACTAGCAATCTAGATTGTATTTTTGCAGTTTTCGATATTTTTGAAATTATGTAATTTTTGAGAAAAAATCCAAGGTTATATATTGCCTTGGAAAAAATTACTCGATTTTCAAAATTGTGATTTTAACCGGATTTTTTGCATTATAAATCTCTGACTAGCCCTCTAGATTGTATTTTTGCAGTTTTCGACATTTTTGAAATTGTGTAATTTTTGAGAAAACAATCCAAGGTATATAGCGTTGGAATAAAATAACTCGATTTTCAAATTTTTTATTTAACCGGATTTTTTGCATTATAAATCTCTGACTAGCCCTCTAGATTGTATTTTTGCAGTTTTCGATATTTTTGAAATTATGTAATTTTTTCGAAAAAATCCAAGGTTATAGCCTTGGAAAAAAATAACTCGATTTTCAAATTTTTTATTTTAACCGGATTTTTTGCATTATAAATCTCTGACTAGCCCTCTAGATTGTATTTTTGCAGTTTTCGATATTTTTGAAATTATGTAATTTTTAGAAAAAATCCAAGGTTATAGCCTGGAAAAAAATAACTCGATTTTCAAATTTTTTTATTTTAACCGGATTTTTTGCATTATAAATCTCTGACTAGCCCTCTAGATTGTATTTTTGCAGTTTTCGATATTTTTGAAATTATGTAATTTTTGAGAAAAAATCCAAGGTTATAAGCCTTGGAAAAAATAACTCGATTTTCAAATTTTTTTATTTTAACCGGATTTTTTGCATTATAAATCTCTGACTAGCCCTCTAGATTGTATTTTTGCAGTTTTCTATATTTTTGAAATTATGTAATTTTTTAGAAAAATCCAAGGTTATATATAGCCTTGGAAAAAAATAACTCGATTTTCAATTTTTTTATTTTAACCGGATTTTTTGCATTATAAATCTCTGACTAGCCCTCTAGATTGTATTTTTGCAGTTTTCGATATTTTTGAAATTATGTAATTTTTGAGAAAAAAATCCAAGGTTATATAGCCTTGGAAAAAAATAACTCGATTTTCAAATTTTTTTATTTTAACCGGATTTTTTGCATTATAAATCTCTGACTAGCCCTCTAGATTGTATTTTTGCAGTTTTCGATATTTTTGAAATTATGTAATTTTTGTGAAAAAATCCAAGGTTATAGCCTTGGAAAAAAAATAACTCGATTTTCAAAATTTTGATTTTAACCGGATTTTTTGCATTATAAATCTCTGACTAGCCCTCTAGATTGTATTTTTGCAGTTTTCGATATTTTTGAAATTATGTAATTTTTGAGAAAAAATCCAAGGTTATAGCCTTGGAAAAAAATAACTCGATTTTCAAATTTTTGATTTTAACCGGATTTTTTGCATTATAAATCTCTGACTAGCCCTCTAGATTGTATTTTTGCAGTTTTCGATATTTTTGAAATTATGTAATTTTTTAGAAAAAATCCAAGGTTATAGCCTTGGAAAAAAAAAACTCGATTTTCAAAATTTTTGATTTTAACCGGATTTTTTGCATTATAAATCTCTGACTAGCCCTCTAGATTGTATTTTTGCAGTTTTCGATATTTTTGAAATTATGTAATTTTTTAGAAAAATCCAAGGTTATAGCCTTGGAAAAAAATTAACTCGATTTTCAAAATTTTGATTTTAACCGGATTTTTTGCATTATAAATCTCTGACTAGCCCTCTAGATTGTATTTTTGCAGTTTTCGATATTTTTGAAATTATGTAATTTTTGAGAAAAAATCCAAGGTTATAGCCTTGGAAAAAAATAACTCGATTTTCAAAATTTTGATTTTAACCGGATTTTTTGCATTATAAATCTCTGACTAGCCCTCTAGATTGTATTTTTGCAGTTTTCGATATTTTTGAAATTATGTAATTTTTGAGAAAAAATCCAAGGTTATAGCCTTGGAAAAAAATTACTCGATTTTCAAAATTGTGATTTTAACCGGATTTTTTGCATTATAAATCTCTGACTAGCCCTCTAGATTGTATTTTTGCAGTTTTCGATATTTTTGAAATTATGTAATTTTTGAGAAAAAATCCAAGGTTATAGCCTTGGAAAAAAATAACTCGATTTTCAAAATTTGATTTTAACCGGATTTTTTGCATTATAAATCTCTGACTAGCCCTCTAGATTGTATTTTTGCAGTTTTCGATATTTTTGAAATTATGTAATTTTTGAGAAAAAATCCAAGGTTATAGCCTTGGAAAAAAATAACTCGATTTTCAAATTTTGATTTTAACCGGATTTTTTGCATTATAAATCTCTGACTAGCCCTCTAGATTGTATTTTTGCAGTTTTCGATATTTTTGAAATTATGTAATTTTTGAGAAAAATCCAAGGTTATAGCCTTGGAAAAAAATAACTCGATTTTCAAAATTTTGATTTTAACCGGATTTTTTGCATTATAAATCTCTGACTAGCCCTCTAGATTGTATTTTTGCAGTTTTCGATATTTTTGAAATTATGTAATTTTTGAAAAAATCCAAGGTTATAGCCTTGGAAAAAATTACTCGATTTTCAAAATTGTGATTTTAACCGGATTTTTTGCATTATAAATCTCTGACTAGCCCTCTAGATTGTATTTTTGCAGTTTTCGATATTTTTGAAATTATGTAATTTTTGAGAAAAAATCCAAGGTTATATAGCCTTGGAAAAAAATAACTCGATTTTCAAAATTTTGATTTTAACCGGATTTTTTGCATTATAAATCTCTGACTAGCCCTCTAGATTGTATTTTTGCAGTTTTCGATATTTTTGAAATTATGTAATTTTTGAGAAAAAATCCAAGGTTATAGCCTTGGAAAAAAATTACTCGATTTTCAAAATTTTGATTTTAACCGGATTTTTTGCATTATAAATCTCTGACTAGCCCTCTAGATTGTATTTTTGCAGTTTTCGATATTTTTGAAATTATGTAATTTTTGAGAAAAAATCCAAGGTTATAGCCTTGGAAAAAATAACTCGATTTTCAAAATTTGATTTTAACCGGATTTTTTGCATTATAAATCTCTGACTAGCCCTCTAGATTGTATTTTTGCAGTTTTCGATATTTTTGAAATTATGTAATTTTTGAAAAAAATCCAAGGTTATAGCCTTGGAAAAAATAACTCGATTTTCAAAATTTTGATTTTAACCGGATTTTTTGCATTATAAATCTCTAACTAGCCCTCTAGATTGTATTTTTGCAGTTTTCGATATTTTTGAAATTATGTAATTTTTGAGAAAAAATCCAAGGTTATATAGCCTTGGAAAAAAATAACTCGATTTTCAAAATTGTGATTTTAACCGGATTTTTTGCATTATAAATCTCTGACTAGCCCTCTAGATTGTATTTTTGCAGTTTTCGATATTTTTGAAATTATGTAATTTTTGAGAAAAATAGGTTAAAGACTTGAAAAAATAATAATAATAATAAATGTGCACTCAGGTTGAGCATTAGTGGTGGTTTAGTCTTTGCTGTAGTCTGTAATGGGTTTTGTCCTTTTCGCACATGTTATGATGTGGTATTTGCCGCATCTCTGTCCACACAACACACACTTGCATTCTTCGGTCGGCTCGTGGAATTTCTTGTTTGTACATATCTTGTTGTGAAATCCGTGTACTGCGAGTCGTGTTGTGACGTGTCTCTGGGGGTTGCACTCTCTGGTCCATCTGTCGTCCAGCATGGCAGTTGTGGTGTAGAAATCTATGTCTATTTCCTTCTTCTTCCTATTTCTGATGCTTATGAATTTCTGGTATGGTTCTGTGGATTGTAGATAGAATTGGGTTCTTATGTCCTCTATGAAGTAGTTCTCTCTCATGAGTTCATAAGCAAAACGAGATGGCGCTGTTTTTCCTATTCTCAGGATCCGTTTCATGAACATTGCTTTCACTTTTTCGATTCTTATCAGATCTCCGATCTTAAGTTTTTCCCAAATTATCTCTATTCCATATGTAATAACTGGTGCCACTGTCGTTTTGAATAACTGCATTGCTGTACCTGTCGATAAGTGGCCATATTCGGGATATTGTATGATGTTTCGGATGGCTGCCGCTGCTCTTTCTTGGATCCAAGGTTATATTACCCTTGAAAAAAAAATTACTCGATTTTCAAAATTTGTGGATTTTAACCCGGATTTTTTGCATTATAAATCTCTGACTAGCCCCCTAGATTGTATTTTTGCAGTTTTCGACATTTTTGAAATTATGTAATTTTGATCAAAAATCCAAGGTTATAGCCTTGGAAAAAAATAACTCGGATTTTCAAAATTTTGATTTTACCAGATTTTTTGCATTATAGTTCTCTGACTAGCCCTCTAGAATTTATTTTTGCAGTTTTCGACATTTTTTGAAGTATGTAATTTTGAGAAATAGCAAAGGTTCAAAGCCTTGGAAAAAAATTACTCGATTTTCAAAATTGTGATTTTAACCTGTTGTTTTGCATTATAATCTCTGACTAGCCCTCTAGATTGTATTTTTGCAGTTTTCGACATTTTTGAATTATGTAATTTTTTGTCATCAAAATCCAAGGTTATAGCCTTGGTGGGGAAAAAAAGAAACAGGATTTTTCAAAATTTTGATTTTTAACCAGATTTTTTGCATTATAGTTCGCTGACTAGCCCTCTAGAATGTATTTTTGCAGTTTTCGACATTTGAAATATGTAATTTTTGATAAATTAGCCAAAGGTTAAGCCTTGGAAAAAGAAACCCGATTTTCCACATTTTTTATTTAAGCTGGATTTTTGCATTTATAACCTCTACTAGCCCCCTAGATGTCATTTTTGCAGTTTTCGACATTTTTGAAATTATGTAATTTTTGTCAAAAAATCCAAGGTTATAGCCTTGGAAAAAAAAAAAAACAGGATTTTCAAAATTTGGATTTTTTACCAGATTTTTTGCATTCTAGTTCGCTGACTAGCCCTCTAGAATGTATTTTTGCATTTTCGACTTTTTGAAATTATTGTAATTTTGATTATAATAGCAAAGGTTAAAGCCTTGGAAAAAGAAACCCGATTTCCAAATTTTTATTTTAAGCTGACTTTTTGCATTATAATCCTCTAACATAAGCCCCCTAGATTGTATTTCATGCCAGTTTTCGACATTTTTGAAATATGTAATTTTGTCAAAAATCCAAGGTTATATAGCCTTGGAAAAAAAAACCAGATTTTCAAATTTTGATTTTTACCAGATTTTTTGCATTATAGTATCGCTACTAGCCCTCTCCCTCTAGAATGTAATTTTTGCAGTTTTGACATTTTTGAAAGTTAATTAATTTTTGATAAATTAGCAAGGTTAAAGCTTGGAAATAGATACTCTGATTTCCAAATTTTTTATTTTAAGCTGATTTTTTTGCATTATGTAATCCTCTAACTAACCCCCTAGATTCTATTTTTGCAGTTTTCGACATTTTTTGAAATTATGTTAATTTTTGTCAAAAAATCCAAGTTATAATAGCCTTGGAAAAAAAAAAACACGATTTCCAATTTTTTGATTTTTTACCAGATTTTTTGGCATTATAGTTCGCTGACTAGCCCTCTAGAATGTATTTTTGCACTTTTAGACATTTTTGAAATTATGTAATTTTTGATAAAAAATTAGCAAAGGCTTAAAGCCTTGGAAAAATAGAACCTCGATTTCCAAATTTTTTATTTTAAGAAGCGATTTTTGCATTATAATCCTCTGAACTAGCCCTCTAGATTGTATTTTTGCAGTTTTCGACATTTTGAGAATTATGTAATTTTTGTCATAAAAATCCAGGTATAAAGGTTGGAAAAAAAATAACACGATTTTCAAAATTTTTTATTTTTACCAGATTTTTTGCATTATTGTTCGTTGACTTGCAATCTAGAATGTATTTTTGCAGTTTTAGACATTTTTGAAATTTATGTAATTTATGATAAATTATCCAAGGTTATAGCCTTGGAAAAGTAATTGGATTCCCAAATTTTTTATTTTAAGCTGATTTTTTGCATTTTATAATACTCTAACTAGCCCTCTAGATTGCATTTTTGCAGATTTCGACATTTTTGAAATTATGTAATTTTTGTCAAAAAATCCAAGGTTATAGCCTTGGAAAAAAAAATACACGATTTTCCAATTTTTTATTTTTACCAGATTTTTTGCATTATAGTTCGCTGACTAGCCCTCTAGAATGTATTTTTGCACTTTTAGACATTTTTGAAATTATGTAATTTTTGATAAAAATAGCAAAGGTTATAGCCTTGGAAAAAGTAACTTGGATTTCCCAAATTTTTTATTTTAAGCTGATTTTTTGCATTATAAATACTCTAACTAGCCCTCTAGATTGCATTTTTGCAGTTTTCGACATTTTTGAAATTATGTAATTTTTGTGAAAAAATCCAAGGTTATAGCCTGGAAAAAAAAAACACGATTTCCAATTTTTTGATTTTTACCAGATTTTTTGCATTATAGTTCGCTGACTAGCCCTCTAGAATGTATTTTTGCACTTTTAGACATTTTTGGAAATTATGGTAATTTTTCAGAATAAATCCAAGGCAAACCTTTGGTAAAAAGTAATTGGATTCCCAAATTTTTTATTTTAACGCTGATTTTTTGCATTATAAATACTCTGAACTAGCCCTCTAGATTGCATTTTTGCAGTTTTCGACATTTTTGAAATTATGTAATTTTTGTGTAAAAAATCCAAGGTTATATGTAGCCTTGGAAAAAAAAAAACACGATTTTCGAATTTTTGATTTTTACCAGATTTTTTGCATTATAGTTCGCTGACTAGCCCTCTAGAATGTATTTTTGCAGTTTTAGACATTTTTCAAATTATGTAATTTTTGATAAATTAGCAAAGGTTAAAAGCCTTGGAAAAAGGAACCCTGATTCCCAAATTTTTATTTTAAGCTGATTTTTTGCATTATAATCCTCTAACTAGCCCCTCTAGATTGTATTTTTGCAGTTTTCGACATTTTTGAAATTATGTAATTTTTGTGAAAAAATCCAAGGTTATAGCCTTGGAAAAAAAAAAACACGATTTCCAATTTTTTGATTTTTACCAGATTTTTTGCATTATAGTTCGCTGACTAGCCCTCTAGAATGTATTTTTGCAGTTTTTCGACATTTTTTGAAATTATGTAATTTTTGATAAATTAGCAAAGGTTAATAGCCTTGGAAAAAGTAATCGGATTTCCAAATTTTTTATTTTAAGCTGATTTTTTGCATTATAATCCTCTAACTAGCCCCCTAGATTTGCATTTTTGCAGTTTTCGAACATTTTTTGAATTATGTAATTTTTGTGAAAAAATCCAAGGTTATATAGCCTTGGAAAAAAAAAACACGATTTTCCATTTTTTTATTTTTACCAGATTTTTTGGCATTATAGTTCGCTGACTAGCCCTCTAGAATGTATTTTTGCACTTTTAGACAATTTTGAAATTATGTAATTTTTGATAAATTAGCAAAGGTTATAGCCTTGGAAAAAAGTAATTGGATTTCCAAATTTTTTATTTTAAGCTGATTTTTTGCATTATAATACTCTAACTAGATCTCTAGATTGCATTTTTGCAGTTTTCGACATTTTTGAAATTATGTAATTATTTGTGAAAAAATCCAAGGTTATATAGCCTTGGAAAAAAAAAAACACGATTTCCAATTTTTTTGATTTTTACCAGATTTTTTGCATTATAGTTCGCTGACTAGCCCTCTAGAATGGTATTTTTGCACTTTTTAGACATTTTTGAAATTATGTAATTTTTGATAAAAATTAGCAAAGGTTTATATAGCCTTGGAAAAAGTAATGGATTCCCAAATTTTTTATTTTAAGCTGATTTTTTGCATTATAATACTCTAACTAGCCCCCTAGATTGCATTTTTGCAGTTTTCGACATTTTTGAAATTATGTAATTTTTGTGCAAAAAATCCAAGGTTATAGCCTTGGAAAAAAAAAAACACGATTTCCAATTTTTTTATTTTTACCACATTTTTTTGCATTATAGTTCGCTGACTACCCCTCTAGAATGTATTTTTGCACTTTTAGACATTTTTGAAATTATGTAATTTTTGAGATAAATTAGCAAAGGTTATTAGCCTTGGAAAAAGTAACTTGGATTCCCAAATTTTTTTATTTTAAGCTGATTTTTTGCATTATAATACTGCTAACTAGCCCTCTAGATTGCATTTTTGCAGTTTTCGACATTTTTGAAATTATGTAATTTTTGTGAGAAAAATCCAAGGTTATATTAGCCTTGGAAAAAAAAAACACGATTTCCAATTTTTTGATTTTTACCAGATTTTTTGCTTTATAGTTCGCTGACTAGCCCTTCTAGAATGTATTTTTGCACTTTTAGACATTTTTCAAATTATGTAATTTTTGATAAAATTAGCAAAGGTTATAGCCTTGGAAAAAAGTAATTGGATTTCCCAAATTTTTATTTTAAGCTGATCTTTTTGCATTATAATCCTCTAACTAGCCCTCTAGATTGCATTTTTGCAGTTTTCGACATTTTTGAAATTATGTAATTTTTGTGAAAAAATCCAAGGTTATAGCCTTGGAAAAAAAAACACGATTTCCAATTTTTTGATTTTTTACCAGATTTTTTGCATTATAGTTCGCTGACTAGCCCTCTAGAATGTATTTTTGCACTTTTAGACATTTTTGAAATTATGTAATTTTTGAATAAATTAGCAAAGGTTATTTAAGCCTTGGAAAAAAGTAATTGGATTCCCAAATTTTTATTTTAAGCTGATTTTTTTGCACATTATAATACTCTAACTAGCCCTCTAGATTGCATTTTTGCAGTTTTCGACATTTTTGAAATTATGTAATTTTTGTGAAAAAATCCAAGGTTATAATAGCCTTGGAAAAAAAAAACACGATTTCCAATTTTTTTGATTTTTACCAGATTTTTTGCATTATAAGTTCGCTGACTAGCCCTCTAGAATGTATTTTTGCACTTTTAGACATTTTTTGAAATTATGTAATTTTTGATAAATTAGCAAAGGTTATAGCCTTGGAAAAAGTAATTGGATTCCCAAATTTTTTTATTTTAAGTCTGATTTTTTGCATTATAATACTCTAACTAGCCCTCTAGATTGCATTTTTTGCAGTTTTCGATCATTTTTGAAATTATGTAATTTTTGTGGAAAAAATCCAAGGTTATTGCCTGAAAAAAAAAAACACGATTTCCATATTTTTTGATTTTTACCAGATTTTTTGCATTATAAGTTCGCCTGACTAGCCCCTCTAGAATGTATTTTTGCACTTTTAGACATTTTTGAAATTATGTAATTTTTGATAAATTAGGCAAAGGTTATAGCCTTGAGAAAAAGTAATAATAATAATGTGCACTCAGGTTGAGCATTAGTGGTGGTTTAGTCTTTGCTGTAGTCTGTAATGGGTTTTGTCCTTTTCGCACATGTTATGATGTGGTATTTGCCGCATCTCTGTCCACACAACACACACTTGCATTCTTCGGTCGGCTCGTGGAATTTCTTGTTTGTACATATCTTGTTGTGAAATCCGTGTACTGCGAGTCGTGTTGTGACGTGTCTCTGGGGGTTGCACTCTCTGGTCCATCTGTCGTCCAGCATGGCAGTTGTGGTGTAGAAATCTATGTCTATTTCCTTCTTCTTCCTATTTCTGATGCTTATGAATTTCTGGTATGGTTCTGTGGATTGTAGATAGAATTGGGTTCTTATGTCCTCTATGAAGTAGGTCTCTCTCATGAGTTCATAAGCAAAACGAGATGGCGCTGTTTTTCCTATTCTCAGGATCCGTTTCATGAACATTGCTTTCACTTTTTCGATTCTTATCAGATCTCCGATCTTAAGTTTTTCCCAAATTATCTCTATTCCATATGTAATAACTGGTGCCACTGTCGTTTTGAATAACTGCATTGCTGTACCTGTCGATAAGTTGGCCAGATTCGGGATATTGTATGATGTTTCGGATGGCTGCCGCTGCTCTTTCTTGGATCCAAGGTTATATTACCTTGAAAAAAAATTACTCGATTTTCAAAATTTGTGGATTTTAACCCGGATTTTTTGCATTATAAATCTCTGACTAGCCCCCTAGATTGTATTTTTGCAGTTTTCGA
>JASPKZ010009057.1:0-50000 GCA_030220185.1 Diploptera punctata
GGGATGTATTTGTCCAACATATGTTTCAAAGCTTCTGGATACAGTCTGTAATTGCTGACGATGGGGCTCAGAAGCCTGAAACATATATTTACAAAAAACAACCATAAGAGGGTAAGATGTACAGAAAAAATGTCTTAATTATTAAACAAACTTCTTAATGATACTTCCTATTGCATTTTAAAATACTATTACAGTTCAAAAAAAATCTGTGCTACGTTGGTGATGGTGAAAACTTAATTTGCTGATATACAAGATATATTATTTTAAATCAGTTGGTTATGATAAGGTTTATAAAAAAATAATGAAACCTTTATATGGGTTTGGGGAATAAAAATGGAAGTATATATAGGGATCCTGGCTCTTATGGACCATAGTACTGGTAATGATGATGCTTATGATTGACTCTCTACTCCATTTAATACTAAAGAACATTTAACTCCCTTTCAAACTGAGTCTTCAATGCACAATGTTAAATATTGTCTAGTCATGTGTTAGATCTCATCTTTTCTAAAAACCAACAAAAATGAAAAGAATGAAGACTGCAACAATTCGGAAATGTTATCAAATTAATTGTAGATTCTGAAAAATATCATAGGAACAAACAAAACGGTAATCTAAATACAAGATTAAAGGAACACCTCAGAAATGTTTAAAAAATGGAAGAAGAAAGAAACAGAAAAATCTGCAATAGCTGTATTGTAGATGGCCTGGTCAGAAAAACACAGAATAGAACCCAAAACAAAATTACTTAACCAATTTGAAAAGAAAAAACCGAAGGAGGAAACTCACAATTTGGGAAAAAATTATATAGCAAGAATAAAAAACACAACTTGAATTTGAAATACCCGGTGATAAGGAGAGACGGAATTGATTTGGAAGTTCGTTCGGTCAGGCCAACAGATGGCGCGGAGGTCAGTCCTGCCAGGATAGGAGGCCATTGGACATCAGTTGTGAATGTAATACAACATTGAAATATCACAAATGACAGTGAAGAAACCGAGTCTGATTGGGAGGAGTTAAGAAGTATGAGGGAGGAAGAAGCAAAAATAAACAATAATAATCTAAAATGTTTACTGCACATCATACGCTTTATTCCTGTAGTTCCTCAGTAATGAAACTACCTGGAGAACTGGTCTTTATGGAAATGCAAGTCTAAGTCTTCGTGACATTCGGGAATGAAGCGATTGTAATATCCAGCAACGCTTCTAGAAAAAAAAGAATGTTTATGATTTTATCAGATAATCAAAAAGTGGCTAATATTTATTCACATCAAAAATTCTGACTAGGGAACAAATGCATAATATTTTAGTGGAATTCTACTACTTTAATAACCTTGTAATTCTCAGACGTCATAAGCTCAGGGGCAAAATTTTATTTTCTGCTTATTAAAAAAAGAATGTTCAAGAAAAAAAAACATAAGGTTGAGCAACAATGATATGTTACCATTACTTATGCATTGTAATTGATTCCCTTTCAGTTACTGGGGTACACATTATTTTATTCATGATACTGATTAACAAATTTATTATTTCATTATGGATGTATTGGATACCACTCACCTCTTATTCTCATATAATGTTTTCACAGTTCTACCAGAACGTTTATACAATACCAATTCTGGCAATTGCATACAAACGTTAAGTTGCTATATTATTGCATTTCTTATTAACTCGCTTTTAATTTAATTAGAGGTTTCTTTATGGGAAGCCATATTATCTAATAAACTAATTGGTGTACACAACTTGCAGTGCACCATACGGCAAGTTGGCTATTCTTTTGAACAGTACTAATGCAGGTGACTAGAGGCATAGATTTTCCAAAACTGACTTATGCTGTAATAAAGGTCACCATTTATCAAATATACAATGAAAGTTGCTTAAATCTATGATGGCTGAAACTATAGTTTATGACCCACTATGCTATACCATAAAACATTAATATGGACACTGTTTATACTATTTACTTTTTCCATTTCTACTAACATTTCCTACTGTTTTAAAACATTTTGTAACGATTCCTTAACATTTTTTTTTATCTTTCTTATATATTTATCTATGTATACAAAATCTCTCAATCATTTCTTCTAAGTTCTACAGAGCTGTAGTGCATATGTGCATGCAAAAGGTTTTGTCAATATATGGCAAGACTAACTGTGCTATTGTATGACAATCTTTCACAATATAACCTACTATTTTATTTTGTTTGGTTAAGAAGGAAAAGTTATTGTACACCAAATTAGATTATCGAATAATAAATTATTTACTTCATTAGGTTATGAAATTACAAATTAATGTACATCCTTTCTTTAAAAGCATGTTTGGGAACTATATGTGAAGATTGATTATTCCAATAGCACAGATACTCGTCATCTATCGAGTAAGTTCATAAGCTTTGAGCATCCACACAACTGTTATGTAGGAAAAATGGAAAAACTGCACTTAAACTAGCGTGAAATATTTTCAAAGTCCTATAGAACAACAGTGCGCATGCGCCAGAGTTTATAGAGCCAGCGATAACCCACAATCAAACTACATATCGATTATCATCCTCGGTTACTATCCGTCGCAATGAAATTTAAATGACCAATATTTGCAATAAATCTCCAAATCTATGTTTAAAAAATATATTAATAATATTAAAATTACCAAACGTTTATTAAAAACGGGTGTACACTCACTTATCACTCCCTCATATTGATCCAACCAGCGATAACCCAAAACAGCAATAGAAAAATTAGAGACTAGGTAATATACTCTGTGGAGAAAATAGCAGCATTACAATATTGAATAACAGTATCATAATATTGTGATTTGTATATTTAAATATATACTTCAAAATTGTCTAATAATGTTATAAAAATTGTTTGAAAAAGTTTAAAATATTAAGTAATGTTAGTAAATATAGAGGAAGAGCTATAGTTTACAATATAACTGAAAAATCAAGTGCTTGTAGAAGTGCAGTTGAGCCAGAAAAACTTTAGTTTACCTTCCCTTAATTTTTGTGTCCTACAGTGAAACATGTGCATGAGCATAAGTTTATAGAGTTGTCACTAGATGGAATCACAAAGAAGTTCTACAGAAAATTTAAAGAATTGACACTAGATGGAAGAATGTAGCTGCGACCAAACTTCAATACATCCCCAAACATTTGTTAGAAATGGATTTACACCAACTTTCTCCTTCCTAACTTAACAAAATAAATTATTTGCATATTATTTAATGAAGCATATACTAATCTGATATACACTAACCTGTCCCATCAGAACCTACAAAATGAACTGAGTGAACATCTTTTTCTGAGAATATACTTTTGAATGTTGGTCATTCCAATTTTCACAGATATCTTCACCATCTAGTATAAGTTCTTCTAGCGTTCACACATGTGCACAATGATTCTGCATACTTCAAAGAAATAATTGTGTATGGAGATAAATATTTAATACTTGTAAAAAAAATGTTATAAGTATTGTTGCAAAATGTTAGATAGATGGAAAGCTCTGTGGCCATCACTTAAGTGTTGGCGGTGAGCGATCCATTTTGATCCTCCTTAATAGGTAGAACCCCTGGTTCCTGTAAAATACAGTAGCACCAGTTTAAATTTGAATTCAAATTTGAAGTTAATTAGCAGAGTGAAGTCGGAAGCGAAAATGTTTAAAAAAGTACAAAAGTTAGTAAAGACAGGAGTACGTAGAGCATCAGTATTACAAGAACATAGATGGAAAATCAAGAGGAAGATAATCTAAAGTCGAGCCAGAAAAATTCAAGGTGAGTCGCAAACTGGGGTTTCTACAAAGTGTTGTGTACTATGTGTCAGCTTTTAATAATGTCATAACTTCACAGTGATGTTTTGGGTATTCTATGCCAGGATTCCATCTACATTAGTCACTGTTCAAACAGAATAGTAAACTTATCCTTATGGTGCACCAGATTATCCAATAAACTATAAACTAATATGGTGTACACTTACCTGCCCATTTTCTCAGCTAATGAAATAAAATAAGGAATAATCTTTCCATTAAGCGCAGTGAGAATTTTTCTAAGTCCCAGGCAGACACCAGACGCATGCACGACAAACGCGAAGCAGTTTACTCTATGGAATATCGCGATGCAGCCAACATTATACATGCTATTTAACAAACCTAAAAGCTAACGTAATGTAATTTAAGTACTCTAACTTATGAAAGACCAACCTAAAAGCTAACCTAACATAATTTAAGCACTCTAACCTGTGAAAGAATGCAACACCCAAAAATAAATAGTAAGTTCTCAAATTCTGAAGTACATAACCTATGTTGGCTGCACTGTTGTTATATAGAATATTCCTTAAAATCAATATGGTTGCCACGTCTTCATGTTACGTATATAGTTAAATATCATAGAAAAATGTGTTCAAGTAATCGTTAGAAAAAATGTAAAATTTGTTGTAAATGGTGGGAAATAATTTGAAAATAAAACCTTGTTGGCACATGCGCGTTGTGTCTGCCTCGGGCTTAGAAAAAATTCTCACTGCACTTAATGGAAACTTAAGCCAAAATAAGTATACGTGGTCTCTTGGCATACAATAGCCAGTGCATTTAATAATAATGTGTCAATGTAATAACAGCTTGAAAAATTGGAAATTAAGTATAAATTTAGAGGTCCATGGTAGTACAACATAATCAACCTTGCATATTGAACATTCATACCATAATCACTACTGTAACTTAAGTTTTAAGGTTATGGCACTGTAATATAATCTCAAAATTAACACTTCAATGTTCTTTTGTTACATTTTTGTGGGTATGTAACATATAGCCCAAATTACACTTGGATAGAAGACTATTTTTTATTAATTTTTTTACTAAATATAAAATATTTTACCTTTCTGTTGTAATCGATGTATGATCAGATCCACATTGAACGTAATTGCTTCGTTTCAAAAGCGAAACCAGACGAAACAATCTTCCATACCTTCTTCAAGATGAACTGGTCTCCTTGAGATTTTTCTGTAGAATGTTGAAAAAATTATGGTTATGTTACAGATAATATCCTGATTAATAATAATAATAATAATAATAATAATAATAATAATAATAATTTATCAATTTTATGATAGTTTAGAAAAAAGGTTATGGCACACGACATAATACACATTTTTTATTTAAAGTCAATGGCATAACCAACGTTGTAATTAAGATTTTAATTTAATGGCATTATAATATAACCTCAAAATTTGCACTTCAATGTTTTGTTAAATTATAGTGTGTAAAATAAAAGCAATTATACTTTGAAAAGCACACTTTCATAGAAGATTATTTTTTAAACTCCTACCCCTATTATAAAATGCATTGTATATACAGTATTATCTAATGAAGCTACAGGTTCAAGTATGAGTATTAATGCTAATTCATGCTCATACCTCTTTAAATAAATATGTTTAAATAATCACCTACAAATATTAAACAATGATTGTGGAAATAATAAAATACAAACGAAAAATGTTAAAATCTTACCTTTTCGTTTTATGTTCTAATCGATGTCTGATGAGATCAAGGCGAAAGCGGACGAAAAATTCTTCATCATTGTAATTTTCAATATGATCCGGTCTTCCCCTGATTTGTCTGAGTTTCCGGGTCTTTAGAAACATATCGTATAATACTTCGTCGTCACTATCAGAATCCAGAAATAAATTTCTAGACATGTTTCTGGCTGCCATTTTGGAAAGTTAACTCGGAGTATTTCACAATAATCGGCTTCGAATGACCGTACAAAGTCTACCGAGTTTATGCTCCGGCTAAGGTGCAATACTGTCGTGGTACAACGCAATTTTGGCTGAATACTTGAGATAGCATGTATTCAGAACTTATACTGAGTTGGTACAACCGGCCCTAAGAGATCATCCCACTCGAAGTGCAAGAAGAAAACTTGGTGAAATGTTTCATTCTCATCTGCTGAATCATCGTCAATTTGCTTACTTACTTACTTACTCACTGGCACTATCGAACCCGTAGGTTCATGGCCGCACGGACATAAGCTCTCCATACATCCCTATCCTGAGCTAATGCTTTCCAATCATTCCCTGTATAATCTACTTCCCTCAAATCATAGTTAATGTTGTTCTCCCACCTCATTCTTGGTCTACCAACTGGGCGTTTTCCTTCTGGCTTTCCTACAAGAAGTTTCCATGCATGTCTTTCATTCCCCATACGCGCAACATGTCCTGCCCATCGCAGTCTACGGGCCTTAACTGTTCTCATTATATCTGGCTTCCTATAAAGACCGTGTAGTTCATTGTTATGTAGTCTTCTCCATTCACCTGTCTGTTCATCTCTCTTTGGTCCAAAAATTTTCCTAAGAACTTTATTCTCAAATACTCGTAATCTCCTTTCCTCCCTTAAAGTAAGAGTCCATGTTTCGCACCCATATAATATAACTGGTAGAATAATAGTTTTATATATTTTCAGCTTAACGTTTTTTGAAAGGAGTTGGGACATCAAAAGTCTCTGCATTTCCAGAATTGAGCCTATGTTTAATTTCTTTGTGCATCTCATTCCTATTTGTGAATATTGTTCCTAGGTATTTGAATTCAGCCAATTCCTCAAAATTTCCTTCATTTGTCATTAGCTGTCCATTTCCATTATATAATGTATTTCTACGTGTGACCATATATTTAGTTTTACTGATACTTACTTCCAGTCCTAATTTCTTAGTGTTACACAATAGTGTGTGCGTGTTGGCCTTTAGTATCTCCTCGCTATCGGCCAGTAGTACTACATCATCAGCATAAACTAACAGCTTATTAATACCATTCAGTTGTAAGCATTCCTCATTCTCTAAAAATTTAATGGCATGCTCTAGTACAAAATTAAATAGTAGAGGAGATAGTGCATCTCCTTGCTTCAACCCATTCTGGATTTCAAAAGTGTCTGAAAACTGTTTGCCTACACGCACCCTACTCGTTGAGCCATTTAGACACATTCGTATATGTCTAACTAACTTTTTAGGAATTCCGAACTCCAGCAGGATACTATAGTATATCTTCTCCCTCTTAATTGAATCATATGCTTTTTGGAAGTCTACGTATAGTTGATGTACAGTACCATTATATTCCCATTTCTTTTCTAAAATCTGTCTTTTACTAAAAATCTGATCTGTTGTAGACCTGTTTCTTCTAAATGCACATTGATGATCTCCTAGAATGTCATCAATATAGGGAGTAAGTCTGCTTACTAATATATTTGTTAGAATTTTGTACGAAGTTGAAAGTAATGAGATGCCCCTATAGTTGGTGCAATCAGTTTTATCTCCTTTCTTATAAATTGGTACGATAATTGATTCCTTCCATTCATCTGGAAGAGCTTCTTTTTCCCAAATCATACTAAGCAAACAGCGTATCTTGTCCATCAATTTTTCTCCCCCTGATTTTATCAGTTTCTGCTGGGATCTCATCTGAACCTGATGCTTTATACATCTTCAATTTTTCAATTGCCATTTCAACCTCTAATGCACTTGGCTCTGCGACTAGCATTTCTGCTGTCTGTAACTTATCCTCCTCAATGTCCTGTTCTGTACGTACATTAATAGCTGATTAAAATAACTTTTCCATCTATTTAATATACTCTTGGAATCTGCAATCATATCCCCATTTTCATTCCGAATTATGTTTGTTCTAGCCTGAAACCCTTTCTTCTCTATACTAATTCCCTGATATAATTCTCTAATGTTCCTATTTTTTGCATTCATTTCAAGATCATTAATCTTCTCTCTCAAATATTCCCTCTTTTTACTCTTTAGTAACTTGGTGGTTTCCCGTCTAACACTACCCAATTGCTCTAAATTTACTTCATTTGGCTCGTGTAACCATTTCATTTTTGCTAGCTTTCTTTTCTTTACAATGTCGGCACATTCCTCATCAAACCATTTCTTGTTTTGCCTCTTTTTTAAACAACCAATGCTTTTTGATGCTGACAATTTAATAGTATCTCTCATAGCCTCCCATTCTTTATTTATATCAGTTTCTTCTTCGTTTGCCACATTGTCATCTGAAGATTCCAGTATTTCAAATCTATTAGCAATTTTGATTTGGTATTCTTGCCGCATTTCATCATTTTTCAAGTTTTTTAATTCATATTTTACAGAATCATCTTTAGCGTTTGTTCCTCTCATAAGCGATAGCCGTTGTCTGATTTTCACCCTGACCAGATGATGATCTGAATTGCAGTCTGTCCCTCTAACTGATCTAACATCAATGATGCTACTGTGCCAGCGTTTATCCACTAATACATGATCTATCTGGTCTGAGTTTCTCCATCTGGGGACGTCCAGGTGTATTTATGAATATCCTTATGTTGAAATGTTGTGCTCTTAACAATGAGATTCTTTGATGTGGCAAATGTGACTAATCTAACCCCGTTGTCGTTACTATCTTCATGAAGACTGAATTTGCCTATTGTTGGTTTGAATACATCTTCCCGCCCCACTTTTGCATTAAATCTCCTAAGACAATTTTCATATGATATCGTGAAAGGCTATCAAATAAGCATTCTAATTCTTCATAGAACTCATCCTTGATCTTGTCATCTTTATCTTCTGTGGGGGCATGTACATTTACAATTATAAAATCATGTCGTTTACCCTTTAGAATTATGTATGATATCCTATCACTAACACTAATAATATCTCGGATAGCGGATAGGATCCTCCTTCTGACTAAAAAACCCGTTCCAAATGCAGGTCTTTCTGCACCCCCATAGTATAATGCAAAGCTTCCTGATTCCTGACTACCTTCTCCTGGCCACCTAACTTCCTGTAAAGCGACTATATCCAAGGGCGATTTATCCAATTCCCGCGTTAATATCTGTAGTGCCCCGCTATTGTATAAAGTCCTAACATTCCATGTTCCTAGGAACATGTCCCTGTGTTTGAGCCTTTGGCATGGGTTCCCTGAAGTAGTCACCGCCCGGAGAACCGAATGGGGGACTATTTGACCTCCGGAAAATTTTACCCCAGTAGAACCCATGTCCGCATTTCTTGCATCGTCAATTTGCAGCACTTCAAATCTCTAAACCTTAAAATGCTTATAGAAACGTCTGTAAAATAATGACTGATAAATGTAGTTACTATTTTAGTCCAGTTTTGAATATTGTATACATTACAGGAGAACAATAGTTAGAAGATAGTAAAATAAGTCGTTCTTAATATTACAGATTTCATCTTTAAAATTAATCCAGATTATTGGTAAAATAAATCGTTACAACTTTTATTGCACAACACACTGTATTCAGTGTCACAGTAACGTTATAAATTTATATAATTTAACGCTCTGACATTAGGAGCAAAGTCACTTTACGAAAAAAAATTCCCATTATAATTCGCCATAAGAATAAATTGGAGGTTTTCAAAGCAGTACTTAGTTTCGTAAGGTCCTAATTCATGACACTGTCCCTATCACAACACAAGACACAACCAAGTGATGGGAAGATGATAAGTTGGTGTAAATATTCTCCAAGAAGGTATGACGATTAAGATTTGAAATGCTGCAACTGGTTTCTTCCTTGACATTTTTGATACAACGCAATGTGCCGTGTTGCAAGAAGCGTGTTCCACTGTTTTTCAAGTTGATTTTTCTATAGCGTTGGCACATTGTTTTGGTTTACATTTATATTTACTGCAGCTTTAACAAGTTGATTTGTTGTTGTATAAAATGTGTACGTTAGTTCATTAGCTTGTATTCCACAACGGGAATGTATCCATTGAAGTTTAATTTAATAGGATAGCTTTGAAGCATGAAATAATCTATATAAATAAATAAATATTTATATATATAGCCACCATCTTAAGGAAGAAATCTGGTAAGGATTCTCTGTATCGTTGTTACAGTTTCGTAACATCTTCTGCCAATATTAGCCTGTAACAGCCATGGTGCGCGTTAAACTTAGTCATGTCCAGAGCGATGTATTTTCTTTCTTTGCGAGACCTACAAAACCCAACAAACGTACCAACCTACAGAGAAGTTTCAAATAGATTAAAATTAGTGATTGTGCTTCTAGCAGTTAATACTTCAGTGAACAAGTAAAAAGAATAAAGCCTGTAAAGTAAAGTAAAAGTAAAGTGATCCCACAACAGGCCTCAGGAGGCCCTTGGGGTAGTAGGAGGTTAAGGCTCCCACTTTTTCTAGACAATCGGCACTTTATGTCAGCCGGGTTGTCAGTCCTGTGTGACGGCCGCCTTTACCCCAGAACAAGCGTCTGGTACTCATTTCCGTTAGAGGCTGAGTCTGGCTATAGTGCCGCCAGAGGGTTTGGGTCAGTTTAAAAATCCTGACCCCAATGGGACTTGAACCCTCGACCCTCCGGCTTGTAGCTCAGTGCCTTAACCACTACGCTACGGCGTGCCCCCGAATAAAGCCTGTACGGTATAATATTTATACATTAATACCTTGTACAAATGAACAAATGCTTTTTTTTCTTCATTTTAATTTTCAATCAAGATATAATGAAAGTGATATATATTACATAGCATGTAAGTGTTTACTCTCTGAATTGAAAGAACGCAGTTATTAAAAATATCGATTTGAAGTTAAAGATAAGATCCGTGAGAATAAGAATTTGAAAAAAAAACACTAAAATAAGATTAATGGAAAACGTATATTCATTATTTCCTCTCATCCCAACAGTCTGTAAATATTATGCAACATAAAAAGCCAGTGTTTATAAAACAAGCACATTATCAGCTCTATGTACATTTAGCAAAGAAAAATGACCTCGAACATATAAAGTTTTAACGAGCGATTCACACGAGTATCACAGTAGAGTTACAACACGTTCCCCTTCCTCCAATGAAGAACATTCTTTTAAGTACAGCAAGCCAAAGAACGCTTAGCTCAGTTCTTTACTGCTTGCTTTGTATGCAATATGTCACGGGTTCGGTTCCCAATGAGGTTAATTTTTTTAATTGATACAATGCTTTATATTTTATTCTGTGTGCCCATTCTTAAAGAAAAAAACAATTAACTATTTGGAAGTATTATGTATTATTATTATTTTCGATTATTATTATTTTTATTATTGCCCATCATATATGGGCTATTATTACGGTCGACCTGACCTATATGAACTATATTTCTAAGTTGAAGGGTGAAACCTTTTCCCCACTAATACGTAATAAGTAAATACATAAATATATGAAGCTATATTAACATTAATTACATACATTTATAGCGTTATTATTAAAACGTGGTACTGCATACACAATTGGATTTATATCGGTAGCTAAATACTGTTATAGAGTTTACGACGGCAGGATTATTACCTAATATAATGTAAATGTAGATGTAGATTACGTGGCTGGAATTAAATGTTGATGAATTTTGCGGAAATATAAATAAACAACAAAAAATAACTGTTGAGGGATCTGAAGCATAACTGTCATATATATTTCATTTTATCGTAATTGGTTTAACGATCTACGCTACTAGCATGTCGGATGCCAGTCATGTAAATCCTGGTTGTCATGTTTAGTTTTACACTATGCACGAGAATTGAAATTCATTCCAAATGTCATAATTTGAGTAATTTTGTATAGGTCGAACACTCGTAAATATCTAGAAATAAGTCACATTTATTGATCTTTAACTATGTATGGCCATTAAACCAAATACGTCGTATATAAAACATTTAACTTTGTGTTGCCTCGTTAAACATAGATCAAGCTCTTCAAGCATGCATAGTGGGTCATGACAGGGTCGGATTTTGAAGCCACTCATTTTGTTTTTGTTAAGTGTACATTTTTCTTTATTTGCTGGAGATTTGGATATCACGTTAATCTTCTCATTTTAAACACAATTTTGTAAGTAAAAAATTAAAATAGAAAGTTGTTATGTTGTTACGTAGGCTATTCTTGAACACCTGATATTATAAAAAAACTACTGAGAATTTCTTCTTATTTTAGGGATGTCGTGAGGAAAGAAGATACAAGCACTGCACAGTGATCCACAATGCGAAAAAAATAAATTTGAATCATTATTTGGCTAACAAATTCATCCACATACGTAAGATTAAAACTTATATGTGTATATGAGTATCTGGCTCATCATAATTGATGCGAGGACATTTAATTGGATGTTAGGTGCAAAATATTAGTTAACTGATTTCAACAGACAATTTATTTGCGAGATACTTCGTTAATAGGCCTATATTAATCTATAATCATAGACAGACATATTAATTTAGTAAACAATAATTGTTTTTAAAATTTAATTATTCACAGATTTTTAAGATTTCCACATCTTCTTGTGCAAAAAGTTTTATTTTCCCCTAAGCAAAATTAACACATTTATTAAAAGAAGATTGATTTAATAAAAAAATTGGACAAAATGCGCCTTGTTGCAAAGCGACAACACGAATGTTACAATAACTGTAACGTTACCAAGCAACGTCATTGAATATGAAACAGAAAATTACGTTTTTCATACGTTTAGACTGGTGACAGCAAAGGAACAACCGTTAATAATGCATGTATAGGTAAAGTTTACATTTTCATTCTTTATTTTTTTAATTTACCGATATTTACTCATAAGTCAACTATTGTTTTAATATAATTATTAAGAAATATGCATAACAACATAGTTAAACCCTTTCTGTTCTGTTCTAATGTAAAGTATTTTGTATGTCAAGTACAAAATGGAATAAATCACTGTAACCTACTCTACTTATATACATAAATGTAAGGTCAGTATTTATTAGTAATACCCTTCTCTCTTAAACTAATTACTGTGAAAATTATTAAATGTATATAAAATGTATTCCTTGGTATGAAGTTTCCATTGAATGGTTTAGGAACGGGGACAGTCGGGGCGTGATATCAGTAAAGTCATGGAGGAAGCAGATTTCTTTACATAGGCGTGCGGATATGTACGGCGGGACTGATGACAGCAGAGGGACAACCGTTAATAACACACAACAACAAATTTGAACTTTTTGTAGCTCGCAGAAATGAGAATAGGTGATTTTAGTTCATTGGCATGCGCTGATTTAGAATTTGAAGTCCATATTTCGCTATCACTTAACAGCTTTTTGCGAGGACGTGTTGAACGTTTTTCGTTATATCTCGCATATTATTGCTTATCTGCACTTAGTTTCATTTTTTTAATAATATTGCTAGAGGCAATTGATCTATGTAAAACCAAATCATATAAGATGCAAAAAGTTGATTTTTTTCTAAGAAGGATAAATAATTAGTTACGTTACAACACATCCTTAAATTGTTACAAAAATCTCACCTTTCAAAACATCTTCCTGAATGACTTACGCCGATAAGATGGCTCCGAAATGTCTGTGGTAAGTTGCCAGCAGTAATCAACAATCATGTTGGTCACTGATTTCCCTTTATAACGCCTTTCCATTTCTAAAATGTCTTCGAGGAACCTTTCGCCATGTTCGTCACTGACGTCACCCAAGTTAGCTGAAAAATCACTATGTTTAACAGGTCACATGGCTGACTGCAAATTTGGATACTGAACGGAATGCTTATTTTTTAAGTGAACCCAGATATATTGACCGTACAGAAATAAGTCAGTGATGTGGTCCGTAGGTTCCCTCCAAAACATTGGAATGGCAAATGACATGCACGAATGCTAACCTTTTAACCACCCTATTAAAATCCTTTGGCAGTTTGTACAGCAAAAATTGGGGGCCCAATATTTATCAGTATCTCCAAATTTACTATAGTTCCCGAAACATAAATTGTGTACGCCTTTATAACTAGTTCTGCGCTGAGATTTTGTACAATACTCTCCACATACGTAACATAATAAATTAGAATTATTACAGCGGCGAGACATTACAAAATTAAAAAAAAACACTAAAACTTACGTATTAAAATATATTATAGTAGATTGTTTTAATTAAATTTCTTTATACTTATACACAATAATGCATATATCGACACTTCACAATCACAATGATGTAATGTAAGACGAACTGCTCAGAACGAGGTATTACAAGCCATTACTTCACGTATTTGGCAGTGGCAATCAGGAAATTTTGTATACCTGTGTATTCCTGAGGGTTTAACAATCCCTAAGAGTAATAAAACCGCGCAAAAGAAAAATAAGGGTGACCAGTTTGAGAGACAATTGGCGCCTGCGACTCTCACGGAAACGATCACTTCTGTTAAAGGTTGTCGAAATATCTGACTCCGGTTAGGTGATTGAAAAAAAAAAACTAATATCATATTCGTCTTCTGCGGGTCCGAAAACATAGTTATTGATACATTTCGAGCCTGCGAGTAATTATTTGTTGTTGTGTGTGAGACATGTATAGGTCAAGTTTACATTTTAATTCTTAATTTACTTATTTTTTTAATTTACCAATATTTACTCATAAGACAATTATTGTATTAATATAATTACTTACTTATTAAGAAATATGCATAACAACATAGTTAAATCCTTTCTGTTTTGTTATAATGTAAAGTGTTCTGTATGTCAAGTACAAATTGGAACAAATCACTGTAACCTGCTCTACTTTCAGATATTTTCAGAACATTACTTTAAACATAATATCAAGCAAATATCCAGTGGTATAATTGAAAATGCATATGAAATTATTATAAATAATATTTGTTGTACTAATATTTACAGACCTCTGACAATATGATTTTGTTTGTTTTCTCGAATAAGACAAAGAATTGTTAGAAATATTAAAATACTAATATTAAAATCAAACTGATATTTGAAAAACTACAAACATATGTATGTATATTGTAAACGTGGAAATACATAATTATTGTTATTCAATTTCATATTCAGTATTATTATATTATTGCTGTTGTTTTTACCCAAAGAGAACCAAAACTAACAGCTGCTGTCTTATAACTTAGTGTTGATTCTCTAAAGGCTAGAAAAACCTGGTCCTCCAGGTTGGAGATTTTAGCAATGGGCCAGCTCCCTGTTCTAGAGATATGAAATGTACACTCCTATAAAACCATGGATTCCGTATCATAGACTTACAGCTCGTAAAATATCCTAAAACCTCAAAAAGATAAAAAAAGAGAGGGACTTGTGTATAAGATTCGTCAGCCCATTGCCGCCTGTGTTAGAATTGGACGCTAATTATCCGAGTTGTATTCTATTTTGTTTGAATTTACTTTTATTTTAAAAATAGAGATCTTAGCTTTCCCTTACTTTGTGAACTTCAATGAAATAAATTTTGCATATTTAAATCTTAACTGAAGGGTTCAGAAGGGGCGCCTGGAAGACAGAGTTACGTTTCCCCAATGACATATTGGGTGATTAATAATAACGAAACAACAGGAGAGTCCTTAAAACTAAACTTAGTTCAAATCCAGACCATGGGTGACCATAGGAAAACATTTCAGTGTTCTGACCGGGAATCCAACCCGAGACCTCATGAACTGTAGTCAGAACCTCTGACCACTAGCCCGTAGAGCTGGTCACCATACATATATAACTGTAATTACCAGGGAACGGAAGTTCATGCATTTGCATATTTGTTCTCTCTCGTTGTACAAATACGCCGAAAGATTATCTACACGAATCACAAATTTCTGAATACAATAATATTGCTTTTATTGTGCATAAAAGTGCATATTTTACCTTTATTTATCTATAAATGCATCATATTTTATCATTTATGCAGGGAAGCTGCACATTTGGTATATTTATTTGTATTTTTCAAATATTTAAAGGGTTTTAAATTTTAAAATGTCATTAATTTAAATTAAATTGTTAATTAAAAAATGTAACGTTAAACATGATTAATTTATGTTTATGATTTTTGTTAACGATGAATGGCACACCCATTGGGAGCCACTCAAGTTTTCGTGATGTGGCATCAATTTTTAACACGGTCCGTTGGTGAATCCCCGTATGTGTTCCACGTGCAGCGAAGATCAACAGTAACGCGCTTACGTATCGGACTCACGAGCAGTTTGTTGTGTCTTCGTTCATTGAACAAGAGTCTAGTTTTTGTGTGTGGTGAAGTGGATGTAAACTGTTAAGAGGGCTTTCTATACCGCTATTAAATCATGCCCAAAGTTAAATTAAGTAATTCAGGTAGACTTCAGTCATTTGTAAATGAATTTCGTAACGAGTTTTTATCTACGGATAATAGAATTTTATTTTATAAAGCATGTGAGAAAAAAGGAGGCAGTGAGAAACGGTTTCAAGTGTTGCAGCATATAAACACATCCAAACTAAAGGATTTAGTAATTAAAAAACGTGAAACGGAAAATAATCCAAAGCAAAAACAAGTTTCGGAGTGTTTAGGTAGTAGGTTAACTCAGTTTACTTCAGACTTGTATGAGGTTTTTATAGCATGCGATATTCCTCTCTTTAAACTCAATAATCCAACGCTAAGAATTTTTCTTCAGAAATACACCAACGAACATGTACCAGACGAAAGTACTTTACGAAAAACATATGTAAGCCAGTGTTACAACAGTGTACTATCAAATATTCAGAATACTCTTAATTATCGATTTGTATGGATTAGTGTTGATGAAACGACGGATTGTGAAGGTCGTTACATAGAGAATTTTATAGTTGGAACCCTTTGTAAAGAAAATCCCACAACTCCGTATCTTCTGAATGTTGCAGTGTTAGAAGAATTACTCAGTTTGTTATTGATTCGGTGAAATTATAGTGGCCTGATGGCATTAAGTACGATAATGTGCTCCTCTTGATAACGGACTCTGCTAGTTATATGGTAAAATCAGGTACAACACTGAAAGGTATTTTCGCTCGTATGATACACTTAACATGTCTTGCACACGGCCTTCATCGTATATCAGAGACTATTCGAACATGTTATCCTTTAGTGGACAAGCTAGTGTCGTCTGTTAAAAAGGTATTTAAGAAAACTCCATCCAGATTTCAAAAGTTCAGAACAATAGCGCCTGACGTTCCCCTCCCACCACAGCCAATTTTTACCCGTTGCTCTATACTATTCAGAACATTTTTCTAAAATTAAAGAAATTATAAATAGTTTTGATTCAAGTGAAGCAGCATCTATCGAATTAGCACAGAAAACTGTATCGGACAATGAATTAAAAAGCAACCTTGTATTCAGATCATCTCATTTTCATTTTATTCCTAAAGCAATTAAGTCATTGGAAGCAGTTGGTATTCCTTTACTACAGTCTTTAGCAGATTTCGTTAGAACGATCTCCAATTTAATATCAGTTCCGGGAAATGTAGGAGATATAGTGAAAGAAAAAACAGAAAATATTTTTCCAAAACCCTGGCTATTATAAACTTGCAGAAATTCGAGATATTCTCGAAGGAAAAACACCAAACAAACCAACAAAGTTATCTATAGAACAGCTCACAGTTTTTTTGCAAGCCTCTCTTACCTCTTGCGACGTAGAACGAAGTTTTTCTCACTACAAAGCTATGCTGAGAGACAACAGGCGTAGATTTACAACAGAAAACATACGTCAGTGGTTAGTTGTGAACTGCATCAGTAGTAATGAAGCATATTTTGTATCACATTTAGCTATTTTTACAGCATATTTTGTGTCATATTTAGCTATTTTTTACGGCATAAAAGCACACCTATTCTTCATGTTTTTAAGGCATGAACTTCCGTTCCCTGGTAATTACACACTACAATAACACAGAACACGCATTTTCCAACAATAATGTTTCGTTTCTAAAAGTTTGTATTCAACATAATTTCATTTATTATGAGAGATCTAACTTGAACATCTATACTAATTCCGAGCTAAGTTCCAGTTGTGATGTAAGCATTTTCATTGGTCGAATGACGATTTTACTTTTAAGCATGCAAGTAAACGTAGTTCCCTCTCTAACAGTGAATAAATAAATACAATTAAAATATATAATATCTAGCACGTGCCTACGTAAGATTTATAGGAGCCTCTTAAAATGTATAATTACAATTTTAATAGGTTAAATATGTAGGCCGATTGTTTAATTCCTACGCATCCGTAATTCAGAATACGTTGGAATTTAAGTTGTTTCAAAATGCCAACTACTCAAGTATTCATAAAATATTGGAAATGAAAGCTCTAGAAAAGCGGAGAGGAAGAAATTATTTTGAATATTTTCAAAGAGTTTAGTGACGAATATCCCACATTAGCATTCGAGGATGTGAAAATGACAGAATTTACAGGTGAGTTAGCACGGATCATATATTCTGCTCATAATGGAATTATACATAAAGTCTATCTGTCGACATAATGGAAAAATCGTAGGCCTAAACTTCTGATTTTATATGCTCATATATAATTGTTTTGTCATAAATAAATAATAAATGGAGGTTCCCAATTATTCTCTCCAGTCTTATTTCCTGTAAAGTACGATGTTGCCTAGGAACAACGTCTCTATCGATAACAGTTCAGTTCAGAATTTGTTCACATCCAGAGTAAAAGTAGCACCACAGTTCCCCCCCGTACACCGAGTAGGCGGAGTAATAACTTAAACAAGTTTTTAGAGTACAACTGGAAATTAGCTCGAGATTAGTACAGGTCATATGTGTGTATTTATTTCACTGCATGTTTGTTTATATAATGTAGAACTAATTATATTATGAAATAGTGGATACGATAAAATAGGCACTTCTAATGGCATTACAAACCTGAATTTGCCTTGAGGATTGATAAAAAACCTAATTCAAGTTTATCGGCACTGGGTTTTGAATTCGGGACCCATCAAATATCAATCCCAAAACTTACCGCTTGAGCCACCTCGCTCTATATCCACATGTTAAATAAAATACACAACCTCACATTCCCCAGTCTTAATGGAGCTACAGAAATTAAAGATTATAAAGAGAAGAAATCAGAAATAAAAACAGAAGAAACACATTAAAAACAAAATACTGTTACAGTAGTGCCTCAGTGTAACACGTAGGCTTAAACTATGTGATCATACTAGAAATACATTATAAAATGGACAGTTAATAAAATTGTTTCAAATTTTGAAGAAGTGGCCGATTCAAATACATAGGGACAATAATTACAAACAGGAATGATTTGAAGAAATAAATGAACACAGGCTAAATTCTGCAATGCATCCAATTTGCAACATAGGGACTCGTGCTATCTCTAACTTCACTAAAAAATACCTTAAACTAAGAATATATAGGCCGTGACATGATTATTCACCGAGTTATATGTATGCGAAACACTGTTACGTAGTGAGTTAGTTCATAAGAAATATTTGCACCCAACAGGAATTCCGTGACGATGCTGGTGGGGGTATTTGTGTTTTTCAAATCCCCAGTAACTAAACTAGCAATTGTATAGTTACATAGTTATTGTTAACTCGCCCTTGATTGGAACATCTTGGCGAGAAACCAAACAAAGAAGGAATTCAGAACAGAATATCTAATAGCATCAACGTTGGAAGAGAAATTTTTGACTTTTCAGCGTTAGAAATGGTGGCAGAGAGATCAACGGGTACGACAAACACTTTAACCGTAGAAATGGCGTCTCTCATACGACAGAATAGTTTAAACAAACCAATACGTTCAATCAGCGCTATGTCCTGATTAATAATCAACGACACGCTTTAAAAGGTAAACTAATTAGTGTCCCAATTATAATCTAGTGATAAAAGGACAAAGCAGACCTTTTGTTACAAGCTTGATATCATTTTACGTGCACTAAATCCAGACAGTTGACACTGGTTTCGAGTCCTTTCCGAAGGTACATATACATACGATTTTTACGTCGTAAATTCCATAAACACCGGCTGGGTTTGTTTCCGTGAACTTTAAAACCAGAAGCGAGCAAGATAAGCTCTAGTCTATCAAGATCGATTTCACGTCTAAGAAGGAGGACAAAAAAATGTTCTAATCGTATGCATATTACATTCTCTAAGTCATATTAACAGAAAATGTAACATAACGTAACTTTTTAAAAAATAAAACTGTGCTTACGATTATTTAAACATGAGGAAACTTGTTGTAATTTGGTATCTGAATCGATATGGAGCTTTTTCCCTACGTTCAACAAATACTTTTATTAAAAGCAGATACATTTCGTAATAGTAAAATACTATGCGAGGTTGGGATGTTGTTTTTACAGAAGCGAGGAAATGATTAAAAACCGAGTGATAGCAAGGTTTTCAATTTCCGAGATTTGGTAAAAGTGTTATACATATTTTTTTTGCACGATGATGTTTATAAATAACAGTAAAATAATAACATCTTTGTTGGTAATATTTACGTTTGTTATAAACAACTGACTGACATTAGCAGTCTGACCAAAGTATATTTGGTAAATGTTATGAATACATACAGTATTTTACATAGATATTTAATTATTTTTCATAGATTATTTTAATTATTCAAATAAAACAGTTGTTGAAATAAAGCACTTAGGCATATTATATTTCAGGACAGAATTTTGATTATGGCAGAACAAAGTTTTCAAGGCTAACTGTAAAATCTCTGCATTTAGACTAATGGAATGTTAGTACAGTTATGTTAAGGTAACTGTAGGTCAGTTTCAGTATATAAACCTTGAAAACATGGGACTCTGTCTGTCTGTGTAGTGTCTGATGGGTAAGTCTGCACACCATTTTTCTTGATAAATTCGCTAGGAACAGTTAGAAATGTAATCAAGTATCTTAAATATTTTAATACTTTTTTTTTGTGTAGGAATTAGTAGATACTTATTAAAATGTAATTTAGGGTAGATTTACAAACCCCATCTCCCTCTCTCAAATCTAAAGACAGTTAGAATGTAGGTTTTCTTAATATAAGCTTAGATTAGTTAGTTAGGGTTAGAATACTTAGGGTTATTGTAATTATTATTCTCTAGAAATAAAATAGTTAAAATTAAGAATCCATTTATTTATGTTCAAAAACACGTATGCCTTTATAACTAATATACCCACATACTACCGCTCGGCTAGAACCTCATGCTACCAAAATTTCCAAGTCCCGAAGGTCTTTTAAGCCCTAAGAAAACCAACAATTCGTAATAGTAAATGCCGAAAATAATTTAGTTGAGACTACAGCAGGCTGTGACACCAATCAGGAGCAAAATGGCGGCATGTATGAATTTATTGTTTTATATTGTTTCAAAGAATCTCAGTTAATTTAAAATGCAGTGATTGTTTGGATATATTTTTGAAAATACATTGTATATAGTATACAAAAATGGCAGTGGATTTACTTCCCACCCTTGGTAGGCAATTTGTAATACTTACTTACTTACTCACTGGCACTATCGAAACCGCAGCTTCATGACAGCGCGGACATAAGCTCTCCATATATCCTTATCCTGAGCATATGCTTTCCAATCATTCCCTATATAATCTACTTCCCTCAAATCATAGTTAATGTTATTCTCCCACCTCATTCTTGGTCTACCAAATGGACGTTTTCCCTCAAGCTTTCCTACAAGAAGCTTCCATGCAAGTCTTTCATTCCCCATACGTGCAACATGTCCTGCCCATAGTAGTCTACGAGACTTAACTGTTCTTATTGTATCTGGCTTCCTATAAAGACCATGTAGATCATTGTTATGTACTCTTCTCCATTCACCTGTCTGTTCGTCTCTCATTGGTCGAAAAATTTTCCTAAGTACTTTATTCTCGAATACTCGTAATCTCCTTTCCTCCCTTAAAGTAAGAGTCCATGTTTTGCACCCATATAATATAACTGGTAGAATAATAGTTTTATATATTTTCAGTTTAACGTTTTCTGGAAGGAGTTGGGACATCAATAGTCTCTGCAATGCATAATAGCATGCATTTCCAGAATTGAACCTATGTTTAATTTCTTTGTGCATCTCATTCCTATTTGTGATTATTGTTCCTAGGTATTTGAATTCAGCCACTTCCTCAAAATGTCCCTCATTTGTCATTAGCTATCCATTTCCATAATATAATGTATTTCTACGTGTGACCATATATTTAGTTCTATTGATATTTACTTCCATACCTAATTTCTTAGTGTTACTCAGTAGTGTGTGCCTGTTGTCCTTTAGTATCTCCTCGCTATCGGCCAGTAGTTCTACATCATCAGCATAAACCAACAGCTTATTAATACCATTCAGTTGTAAGCATTCCTCATTCTCTAAAGATTTAATGGCATGCTCTAGTACAAAATTAAATGGTAGAGGAGATAGTGCATCTCCTTGCTTCAACCCATTCTGGATTTCTGCTTACTAATATATTTGTTAGAATTTTGTACGAAGTTGAAATTAATGAGATGCCTCTGTAGTTATTGCAATCAGTTTTATCTCCTTTCTTATAAATTGGTACGATGATTCCTTCCATTCATCTGGAAGAGCTTCTTTTTCCCAAATCATACTAAGCAACCAGCGTATCTTGTCCATCAATTTTTCTCCTCCTGAATGTATCAGTTCTGCTGGGATCTCATCTGAACCTTATGCTTTATGCATCTTCAATTTTTCAATGACCATTTCAACCTCTAATGCACTTGACTCTGCGACTAACATTTCTGCTGTCTGTAAATTATCCTCCTCAATGTCCTGTTCTGTATGTACATTTAGTAACTTTTCCATCTATTCAATATACTCCTGGAATCTGCAATGATATCCCCATTTTCATCCGAATTATGTTTGTTCAAGGCTGAAACCCTTTCTTCTCTATACTAATTCCCTGATATAATTCTCTAATGTTCCTATTTTTTGCATTCATTTCAAGATCATTAATCTTCTCTCTCAAATATTCCCTCTTTTTACTCTTTAGTAACTTAGTGGTTTCCCGTCTAATTATACCCAATTGATGTAAATTTACCTCATTTGGCTCGTGTAACCACTTCATTATTGCTAGCTTTCTTTTCTTTACAATGTCGGCAGATTCCTCATCAAACCATTTCTTGTTTTGCCTCTTTTTTAAACAACCAATGCTTTCTGATGCTGACAATTTAATAGTATCTCTTATAGCCTCCCATTCTATATTTATATCAGTTTCTTCTTCGTTTGCCACATTGTCATCTGAAGATTCCAGTACTTCAAGTCTATTAGCAATTTTGATTTGGTATTCTTGCCGCATTTCATCATTTTTCAAGTTTTATAATAATAATAATAATAATAATAATAATAATAATAATAATAATAATAATAATAATAATAATAATAATAACAATAATAATAAAATTAATAATATAGAAAATAACTTTATTATTACCAGGTAATTTTTAACACTTCTTCACACCCGACTCTTGAAAGTAATTATTTACGAACTTTATAAAGAAACACTACAGTTTTTATTAAACATGCTGTAACATTCCAAGCAATTTCTTACTTGTATCAAGAGGAAAACAATTCCCGGGTTAACTAATAATTTAATAAGTTTTTAGTTATAACATTTTATACGAGGTCTAAATGTCAATTTATACTTCATTAGTAATATCGATTGTTTGAAAAAATGAATTAAAACAGAATCCTCACGAGACATGAGAGTGAATGCTACAGCGTTTCTTCAGAGACGCGAGACCCGGTTTCAGCAAGTTCTGTACACGGGGGAAAATAACGTGTCACAAGAAATACTCTCCTTCTTATAACATTCAACGCAGATAAATTAACATTGATTGAAGTTACATACGTCATTTTTTACAAACATCTCTATAAATTATTAACCATTTAGTGTTTTTATTTTTACAAATGCCAGCAGCTTGTCTTTACAACATTTTTCTTATTCTCGCTTGTCATGGTAGATCTAAAATCTTTAAGATAAATAGTACAACTGTAGCCCACTTATATTAACCAATTCGTGTCGAAAGACGAGTTTTAAATGTGCATTATGGACGATTATTTCCTTACCAAAGAAAAAGTTGATTATTTTTTAAAATCTATAATATTTTGTATACACTCCGAATAAGCGATCATAATTTCAAATGGTCGGTTCTGATTGGTTAGTGATTTTCATAGTCGTCTCAGATTTCGAGATACACAGGTGCAATTCTGGCTTACGTGAATGGATATTTAGGGACATAAAATTTCTGAATACATCATTCTTGGAAAAGGAAATGAGCCATGGATCCCGTACCATAGACTTACAGCTCTTAAACATCCAAAAACCCCAAAAATAAAATAAAAGAGAGAGACCTCTGTGTTAGCCCATTGACGCCTGGATTTCAATTGGACGCTAATTATCCTATTTGCTTCTTATTTTGTTTGAGTTTACTTTTTTTTAGTATACAGATCTAAGCTTTCTCTTACTTTCTCGAGTTCAATAAAATATATTTTGGATATTTAGATCTTAAGCAAAGGGTTAAGAAGGGGTGCCTGGAAGACAGAGTTAAGTTTCCCCGTTGATATGATCGGTTATTGATAATAATGAAGCACCAGGAGAGTCCTTATACCTAAACCTAGATCAAATGAGCGACCATTGGAAAAAAGTCCATGCTCTGACCGTGAATCCAACCCGAGGCCTCAGGAACTGCAGTGAGAACATCTGACCGCTAGTCAATAGGGCTGATCACCAACTAACTATATAACTAATTAACTCACTGGCATTATCGATCCCGTAGGTTCATGACCGCGCGGACATAAGCCCTCCATACATCCCTATCCTGAGCCAATGTTTTTCAATCATCCCCTGTATAATCTACTTCCATCAAATCATAGTTAATGTTATTCTCCCACCTCATTCTTGGTCTACCAACTGGAGGTTTTCCCTCTGGTTTTCCTATAAACAATCTTCCATACACGACTTTCATTCCACATTCTTGACACATGTCCTGCCAAACGCAGTCAACGACACTTGACTGTTCTTATTACTGTATATCTGACCTCCTATAAAGACCGTGTGGTTCACCGAGTTCACTGTTATGTAGTCTTCTCTATTCTCCTTTCTGCGCATCTCTATTTGGTACAAATATTTTCCAAAGAACTTCCACCCAATATCAAATTAACAAAATTTTAACTTAGTGTCACATTTTTATGAAGATAGAGCTGTTGTTTGAGAATTTTTAAACAAGGGATTCCACGAGCAAAGTTAATGTAATTTGTTGTTTTATTCGATATGAAACTTTTCCGCTACGTATAGTTAATATTCCATTCCATTAGCGTGGTTTAACATCACACTTTGTAGGTACGGTACTTTTATGTACCACACGCCACCCGTCGCACCACTTGTCCGGGGAGGGATTTTAACACACACTTTTTTAACCACACAGGACATGGTGGGACTCCTCGAATGTGTGATCAGCTCAATGTCAAGGCCTCCTCCAAGATAACAGAACATTAAGATGAAACACGCCATTCACACACACATTGATACTAAACATGGCGAATATGATAATGATGGCCAGATGATGTTCGGGGACCATTTTGGCCCTAATAACTTTCAAAGAAAATAACTTCCATAAAACATTTGTTGAATAATAAAAATGATGCAATACCTTACGAGTATGTTACGTAGCAACGTCACTAAACGTGACATTGAAAATTATTTTAAATTAATAACATTACTATTTGACAAATTGAATTCAAAACTGTTTTATCTAAGTTTATACTGCTAAGAATTTTAGACAGATCAATGACAAACGCTTTTTTCCTATCAGGTAATATTAATAAATGTTCATATAACATATTTGTCATCGTTTAAATGGTTCATTCAATAAAGTAATACATTTAACTATAAACTAACAAATAATCTATTTTACCTTATTTCAGATAACATTTTGTTATTATGCTTTAAAATTAAGCCATTCCTTTCTTTAAACTAAATTAAACTTATGGAGCAATATGCTATGTGTGATAAGTGGGCAACCGTCGGATTCCCAAAATGTTATACACGGTACATACTACAACTGAAATTCCTCACAATTCTAGGTGGACACCGTTCCACACTAGCCGACATTCAGTGAGTAAATTTATTCCGCATAGAGACTTGATCCAGGCCACGTTCAGTAGCTCTGAAACAAGGCATAATGTCTGTATTTTTCACTTTCAACAGTATCACTATATGAACATTTCCACACCAACAACTCTCTTCTATCTATTGCTTATTAAAAGAAACTCTAGGTTATAGGCTACATTGTTTGAAATATCCATTTTATCACTATTTTACACAATTCTCTATTTTTTACATTTATTGCAGGGGTTCTTTGTTCTCAGACTTCAAAATTTTACATTTTTAAGTTGTTTGTTTCTCTTGATCATTATCGATTACGTTAATTAAATGTAAAAGTTAAGAAAACGATGAAGTTTATAAATATCACAATGAAATCTCATGAAAATAAAATGAGTATCTGAAAGCACACACGTCTTTTCCGAGGTTTATTAGGTAAAATACACACAACCCCAATTTGTATCACGGCTAGTTGCTATAAGTGGTGTAATTTATCCTACTGCAGTCCTTAGGAAGCCCTTGGGATATTGAGTAGTTAAAACTCACACCTTTCCAGACATTTGGTGCAAGATATCAGCCGGATAATCAGCCCTTCCCAACGGCTTTACACTTAGAACGTATGTATGTAAATTGGTTGAGACGCACATTCAAACTTAGAGCAATGGGCCGTAAGAATGTTTACGCTAGTTAAAAATATATTATGAATACGTACTTTACATCTTTGAATCCAACAATTTTCATAACGTTAGGATTTATGATTCCTTGTAATGATTATATGACATTTTCAGGAGAAGAAGAACCTGCTTGAAAAATATTACCTCTTCGGGAATCGATCCTCAATCTTCCGGCTTGTAGCATATTGCCTTACCAATTACGTAACGTCCCCGTGCTAATTGTTTCAGAATATTTTAATACATTTTCACATTGTGGCCGATGGCGATACTTTTATTTAAATCATATATTTATGCTCTTCTTTTCAGGCTGTCCTATTTTTTATATGTACCTCACAAAGTAATGAATGTCTAGGGCGGATTACAAGAACTGTGAAACACATTAAATTAGTATTATAGTGACTGGTCTCGCTGGGTCCTAGTTGTCAGGATTCCAGTTCCATCATTAAAGACAGCTCAGGATAATACAAGATAAGAAACACATAGGTCTATCTAGATGTAAGTTGGAGGGAGGACATTATCAATTAATAACGAGCCATTTATATATAATAAGAAGATATTACGTAAATATGAAGAAACTTTGTATGAACCATGAAATTGTAAAGGAACGATAAATGAACTACTACATATTTCCCGTTCATTTGAACTTAGATTTAGAATAAAATAAATCAACTTTAGGCTACTAGCTGTCTTCTCCCTTTAACCTACACTGTATTCCATTTCTATCTCAATTCAACTTATCCATAAAATTCTATACAATTCACATTATATTCCTATGTATTTTAAATACAACTCTAGCACTGGTTTTCAGAGAGATTCGAACCTTGGACTTCTGATCTATAGAACCAATTCTTAAAGGTCTTGGCTACTTAGCAACGTTGAAAAACTAATGTTTTCATTAGCCTTATATGTTATAGTTCTGTTTTCGTAAAATTAAAAATATTTTTTTTTCACGAAATACATATTATTCCTAGTTTTCAAAAATGACTAAATATAAAATAGCAAAGAAAATCCAGAAATATATATATAAATTCATTACGCAACTATTACGTCATACCCGTTGTTTGTCAACAACATTCATGTTTTGTGTTTTAAAAGAGAAAGAGCAATTTTAAAGTTTGTTTTCTAAATCAAGAAATATAAAATTCTAACTGATATGTGACTTAATAACCAAAGTTAAATATAAAGGTTTCATGTGAAGTTAGAGTGAGATATTACAGTTTTTTTTAATTTCCTCACCAATGTTTGTTAATCCTCATACTATTTGGATGATTTGTGGAATATTAAAAACTTAACAGAAATCTGGATTTTACTAATAAACCAACGCTGGACAAAAAAGGACTAAGGTTGGCTTTTTAAATTCAATGTAGACGTTTTTAAATGTGTTTGTAACTTAAATACTATTGTTTGTACATAGAAAGTGAGGGTCGATGTGAGTTAACTAATATCTGATAAAGGCCTATTGTGAGGTACATATTTCAAAATTCGGATAGTTTTTGTATTTTGAAAAAAAAAAACTATATGAAATTGTCTTCTCCCTGCCTTAACTCCCAAACTCTTGAGCAAACCGCAAGAATGCCTGTAAATATTAAGTAAAACTGAAATATACTAAACCTCATCGCGCCATGTTTAAAAAGACTAAAACTACATAATCAGTGACAATTGATCGTTACAATGAATGTTAAACATCATTCACTAGGTAGTTCAAATGAACGGATTCTTATGTCGTTCATGCAAGGTTTCTGCATAATTACTAAGTCCTTGGCTGCCTTGAGATTGAATGACCTTGATAGTGGTGGGGGACTTCTGTTTCTTAAGACACGAAGTAACATAGCTAATAACAGCCCCCCTCCCCGGTGGACAAACAAACTTTGCACGAGAACCATACAATGAAGCAATAATTAATCACGGCGGAGGTAAAGTTTGTGTTTCCAATATCAGAAATGATAGAAAAGAGATCAACTGTTAGGAGAAACTTGTTAGCCACAGAGAAGGTCTCATTTTTACAGAACAAGATCTTAAGTACTTACTGATCCTCCAAGTTTGGAGTTGCTTGTTAGGTCAGTCTCCGTAAAAATTTCCTACAAATAAATAATAGTTTTAAAAAACTAAAAGAACACGCTTTATTAGAAAACTAAAAAATGAAAAATAATTTTAATTTCCAATACGCTTGGGATAAAATAAAGTGGTCAACAAAAAAATCATCTCCAACACATATAGAATAAAATTAGAGTTATCAACAAAAAGAAAATAATTTTACCATCAAAAGCATGGGGTGCTCAATATCAATTAATATATTTGATAATAAACAGATATCGGTAAAAGTAAGCTCTCTAAGAAAAAATGTAAAAATCATAAAAATCACCCCACGCTTTTGATGGTAAAATTATTTTTTTTTGTTGATAGCTCTAATTTTATTCTATATGTGTTGGAGATGATTTTTTTGTTGACCACTTTATTTTATCCCAAGCATATTGGATATTAAAATTATTTTTCATTTTTTAGTTTTCTACTAAAGCGTGTTCTTTTAGTTTTTTAAAACTATTATTTATTTTTTATTTTTTAGTTTTAATATTTTACAAAATAAGATACAAATGTAAATATCTTTAAATTCGATACTATTGTAGTATGAGCTAAAAGTAATACTCTTCTATTAAAAAAAACCCTCCCAGCCGGATTTGAACCAGCGACATATGGATTACTGAAATTATATACCACTAAGAGTTCACTGCTCTACCAACTGAGCTCTTACAACGATTGACTAATAACTCGACAAGTCTGCAACCTATTATACCAGTTTTCATTTTTTTTATTTTCGGATGATTATGGCCAAGATTTTAGAAACAAAATATGAAATTATTGTATTGTCACGGGTCCTCTACACGTATACAAAGTTTCAAGTCGATCCAATGTTTCTAAGTGGGTGAAAAACGCGTTGAAAGATTCCGTTATATTGATACAAAAACACGTTTTCTGATTTTCTGATGATTATGGCCAGGACCCTCCATGGTATCTTTACCTTGTCGTGGCTTGCGTGCTTAAATGATCCTGAGAGCTGTGCAGGCGGTAGCATTGCTGCCGATAGGGTTACCCAGGCCGGACTGGTCGAAGGTGATAAGCCAGACGAAAAAAGTGCCTTGGGCGAAAGAGTGACGATCTTTCACCGTAAAAATACAACCGTCAAGAAATGCGGACATGGGTTCATCTGGGGTAAAATTTTCCGGAGGTCAAATAGTCCCCCATTCGGTTCTCCGGGCGGGGACTACTTCAGGGAACCCATGCCAAAGGCTCAAACACAGGGACATGTTCCTAGGAACATGGAATGTTAGGACTTTATACAATAGCGGGGCACTAGAGATATTAACGCGGGAACTAGATAAATCGCCCTTGGATATAGTCGCTTTACAGGAAGTTAGGTGGCCAGGAGAAGGTAGTCAGGAATCAGGAAGCTTTGCATTATTCTATGGGGGTGCAGAAAGACCTGCATTTGGAACGGGTTTTTTAGTCAGAAGGAGGATCCTATCCGCTATCCGAGATATTAAGTTTGTTAGTGATAGGATATCATACATAATTCTAAAGGGTAAACGACATGATTTTATAATTGTAAATGTACATGCCCCCACAGAAGATAAAGATGACAAGATCAAGGATGAGTTCTATGAAGAATTAGAATGCTTATTTGATAGCCTTTCACGATATCATATGAAAATTGTCTTAGGAGATTTTAATGCAAAAGTGGGGCGGGAAGATATATTCAAACCAACAATAGGCAAATTCAGTCTTCATGAAGATAGTAACGACAACGGGGTTAGATTAGTCACATTTGCCACATCAAAGAATCTGATTGTTAAGAGCACAACATTTCAGCATAAGGATATTCATAAATACACCTGGACGTCCCCAGATGGAGAAACTCGGAACCAGATAGATCATGTATTAGTGGACAAACGCTGGCACAGTAGCATCATTGATGTTAGATCAGTTAGAGGGACAGACTGCAATTCGGATCATCATCTGGTCAGAGTGAAAATCAGACAACGGCTATCGCTTATGAGAGGAACAAACGCTAAAGATGATTCTGTAAAATATGAATTAAAAAACTTGAGAAATGATGAAATGCGGCAAGAATACCAAATCAAAATTGCTAATAGATTTGAAGTACTGGAATCTTCAGATGACAATGTGGCAAACGAAGAAGAACCTGATATAAATAAAGAATGGGAGGCTATAAGAGATACTATTAAATTGTCAGCATCAGAAAGCATTGGTTGTTTAAAAAAGAGGCAAAACAAGAAATGGTTTGATGAGGAATGTGCCGACATTGTAAAGAAAAGAAAGCTAGCAAAAATTAAATGGTTACACGAGCCAAATGAGGTAAATTTAGAGCAATTGGGTAGTATTAGACGGGAAACCACTAAGTTACTAAAGAGTAAAAAGAGGGAATATTTGAGAGAGAAGATTAATGATCTTGAAATGAATGCAAAAAATAGGAACATTAGAGAATTATATCAGGGAATTAGTATAGAGAAGAAAGGGTTTCAGGCTAGAACAAACATAATTCGGAATGAAAATGGGGATATGATTGCAGATTCCAGGAGTATATTAAATAGATGGAAAAGTTACTTTAATCAGCTATTAAATGTACATACAGAACAGGACATTGAGGAGGATAAGTTACAGACAGCAGAAATGCTAGTCGCAGAGCCAAGTGCATTAGAGGTTGAAATGGCGATTGAAAAATTGAAGATGTATAAAGCATCAGGTTCAGATGAGATCCCAGCAGAACTGATAAAATCAGGGGGAGAAAAATTGATGGACAAGATACGCTGGTTGCTTAGTATGATTTGGGAAAAAGAAGCTCTTCCAGATGAATGGAAGGAATCAATTATCGTACCAATTTATAAGAAAGGAGATAAAACTGATTGCAACAACTACAGGGGCATCTCATTACTTTCAACTTCGTACAAAATTCTAACAAATATATTAGTAAGCAGACTTACTCCCTATATTGATGACATTCTAGGAGATCATCAATGTGCATTTAGAAGAAACAGGTCTACAACAGATCAGATTTTTAGTATAAGACAGATTTTAGAAAAGAAATGGGAATATAATGGTACTGTACATCAACTATATGTAGACTTCAAAAAAGCATATGATTCAATTAAGAGGGAGAAGTTATATAGTATCCTGCTGGAGTTCGGAATTCCTAAAAAGTTAGTTAGACTTATACGAATGTGTCTAAATGGCTCAAAGAGTAGGGTGCGTGTAGGCAAACAGTTTTCAGACACTTTTGAAATCCAGAATGGGTTGAAGCAAGGAGATGCACTATCTCCTCTACTATTTAATTTTGTACTAGAGCATGCCATTAAATCTTTAGAGAATGAGGAAGGCTTACAACTCAATGGTATTAATAAGCTGTTAGTTTATGCTGATGATGTAGTACTATTGGCCGATAGCGAGGAGATACTAAAGGCCAACACGCACACACTATTGAGTAACACTAAGAAATTAGGACTGGAAGTAAATATCAGTAAAACTAAATATATGGTCACACGTAGAAATTCATTATATAATGGAAATGGACAGCTAATGACAAATGAGGGAAATTTTGAGGAAGTGGCTGAATTCAAATACCTAGGAACAATAATCACAAATAGGAATGAGATGCACAAAGAAATTAAACATAGGCTCAATTCTGGAAATGCATGCTATTATGCATTGCAGAGACTTTTGATGTCCCAACTCCTTTCAAAAAACGTTAAGCTGAAAATATATAAAACTATTATTCTACCAGTTATATTATATGGGTGCGAAACATGGACTCTTACTTTAAGGGAGGAAAGGAGATTACGAGTATTTGAGAATAAAGTTCTTAGGAAAATTTTTGGACCAAAGAGAGATGAACAGACAGGTGAATGGAGAAGACTACATAACAATGAACTACATGGTCTTTATAGGAAGCCAGATATAATAAGAACAGTTAAGTCCCGTAGACTGCGATGGGCAGGACATGTTGCGCGTATGGGGAATGAAAGACGTGCATGGAAGCTTCTTGTAGGAAAGCCAGAGGGAAAACGCCCAGTTGGTAGACCAAGAATGAGGTGGGAGAACAACATTAACTATGATTTGAGGGAAGTAGATTATACAGGGAATGATTGGAAAGCATTAGCTCAGGATAGGGATGTATGGAGAGCTTATGTCCGCGCGGCCATGAACCTACGGGTTCGATAGTGCCAGTGAGTAAGTAAGTAAGTGATGTTTTTTTTTTTTAGAAGAGTGTTACTTTTGCCTCATACTAAATAGTACCCTATCGAATTTAAAGATATTTACATTTTTATCTTATACTTACTTACTTACTCACTGGCACTATCGAACCCGTAGGTTCATGGCCGCACGGACATAAGCTCTCCATACATCCCTATCCTGAGCTAATGCGTTCCAATCATTCCCTATATAATCTACTTCCCTCAAATCATAGTTAATGTTATTCTCCCACCTCATTCTTGGTCTACCAACTGGGCGATTTCCCTCTGGCTTTCCCACAAGAAGCCTCCATGCAAGTCTTTCATTCCCTATACGGGCAACATGTCCTGCCCATCGCAGTCATTTTTATCTTATTCTGGAAAATATTAAAACTAAAAAATAAAAATAAATAATAGTTTCAAAAAACTAAAAAAACACGCTTTATTAGAAAACCAAACTAAAAAATTCAAAAATAATTTTAATTTCCAACACGCTTGGGATAAATAATTTTACCACCAAAAGCGTGGGGTGCTTTTTATGATTTTTACATTTTCTTCTTAGAGACTTTACTTTTACCAATATCTGTTTATTATCAAATATATTAATTGGTTAACAGCACCCCACGCTTTTGGTGGTAAAATTATTTATCCCAAGCGTGTTGGAAATTAAAATTATTTTTGAATTTTTTATTTCGGTTTTCTAATAAAGTGTTTTTTTTTAGTTCTTTAAAACTATTATTTATTTTATTTTTTGATGATTATGGTCCGGATTTTAGAAAATAAATATGAAATTATTGTATTGCCACGGGTCCTCTACAAGTATACAAAGTTTCAAGTCGATCCGATGATTTTAAATGGGTGAAAATCGCGTTGAAAGATTCAGTTACATAGATAGATAGATAGATAGATAGATAGATAGATAGATAGATAGATAGATAGATAGATAGATAGATAGATAGATAGATAGATAGATAGATAGATAGATAGATAGATAGATAGATAGATAGATAGATAGATAGATAGATACAGGTCAAGCTAATATAAAGCGTGTAAAAAGACAAATAGTATGTACTAACTAATACCCGGCGTGCACTACTACGCCTAAATAAATAAAAATTAATGTGCTTTTATGTTTAGCTGGATAAGTATAAGGAAAAATTATTATACATTTATATATTTTAGATACCCCGTGCTGATTACCCGGCGTTGCCCGGGAATATACTTATCCCGATCTTTTTGACATAAATGAGCTAAAATACGAAAATTAATGTGTTTCATGTTTAGTTACATAAGTGAAAGGACAAATTTATATCGTAATTATTTCTAGATACCCCGTGCTGTTTACCCGGCGTTGCCCGGGAATCTACTAATCCCGATCTTCTTGGAATTAACGATCTGAAAGACGAAAATTAATGTACTTCTTATAATTAGTTGAATAAGTAAAATGAAAAATAATTATAAATGTATATCGTAATTATTTTAAGATTCCTCGTGTTGCCCGGGAATCTACTTAACTCGATCTTCTTGGCATAAATGAACTGAAAGACAAAATTCGTTATTATGAGTTATCCGTAAAAGAATACTCGCCATGTGCTGCTATGCTTGCATAGGAATATACGTACTTGTCTTGATCTTGTTGGCATCAATAAAATACAAAAATGGTTAGGATGAGTTATCCGTAAGAGATGAAGATATGCTGTCGCGGACTTAGACCTTTCTGGGATATTCAATTCTGTATACATTTATTTTATGCATTTGTTATGGTTTAGACAGCGTAGACCATTTAAGCGTCCATAGAGCTTTTTTTTTTCAAGTTTTCCAATACAAAGGGCGATTTTTAAGAGTGTAGTAGTTGAGTATCACAACTTTCGTACAGCCAATGTTCATCCCGGGAATCTCCTAAACATTTAGCAAAAAGTCCCATCACAATCGGATCAACGGCATGGCTGCGCATAAAGTACGAACAAACAAACAAACAAACAAACTATACATTCATTTTTATTATATATATATATATTCGGGAAAAACATAGTTGAGAAGGACAAATCATAAAATCAGTGTTATGATATTATTTCAATTTTACCATAAACTTCTTAAAAAGCCAAGACCATTAGCATCTCAGTTCAAATCCGGGCGACAAAGGCCTGAAATTGATCAAAAGTCTGTTTTTTAAACATGAGTTTCTTTTACGTGCCTTAAATCTAGACAGGGATTCAAATTATTTAGTTCGCTTGCGAAGGAACCCAGTATAAGGATTCTTAAGCCCTGAAAATTCACACTAGGCTGCCCGTGTTTAAACCCGTCATTTTTAAATCCAGGAGAAAGTGTGTTAACCACTATTCCAGCAGTAGGCTTATCGATTACAGTACCAATGAGAGTGTGTGTGAGAGAGAGAGAGAGAGAGAGAGAGAGAGAGAGATATGAGAAAATATATTCGCTCTAACTGTATGCGTATTACATGAATTTTATGAAATTATTATCTAATACGTATTACAACAATGCCACTTTTTTAAAGTTAAATTTGCCCTTATGAATATTTAAACGGAGAAAACTATGTATAATCTATGTATAGCGTATTGTTGAGCCACAGCCTCTCTTTTGTAAGGAGTTACTGGTCCAAGTTAATTTTTAGTTACCTTATTTGTTCATAGATGTCATGGATGGCTTGTGCTCAACACTCCGATCCAATGAGACATCTAACAGGCAACTAAGGTATTACTAGGGGGTTGAGGTCGGTAAATTTTGCTAAGAGGCCTCTATATTTAGGCCGAAGGATATTTTACGAGCCTGAATAATCTTCAGAATCGGGACCCACAGATTAAAGTCCCTCCCGGGGGACTTCCTCCATGAATTGTTCCGTCCTAAAAAAATCCATTGACCGCTGTCCGGGTTTGAACCTGCGACTCCAGGAACCACAGGCAAGGAGCATAACCACTAGTCCACCGAATAAAAATTATATATATAGCCTAATAATCATTCAAATTTATTATGGGATTTTTCTCCTAAGCACATTTAACACATTTATTAAAAAAAGATTCATTGATTTCGTAAAAATTATGACAAAATCCGCCTCGTTGCATAGCGACAACACGAATGACACAATAACCGTAACGTTGCGAAGCAACGTCATTGAATATGAAACAGAAAATTACAGTTTTAAATGGTATTAATAAAATGTTTATATTTTGCAGATTGGATTCAAAACTGTTTAATCTGTGTAGCTGAGATTTACAGACAACGCTTCCTCTATCAGGTAAAAATACTTTTTCAAATATCTCATTTATCATCGTTTAAATGCACGTCATTATGATATATCGTGATGTACATAAGGCATGTTAATTGAAATTATAACAAATGTTACTCTCAAATTAGAAATATTATACTTTATATAATTTCACATAATATTGTGTTATGCTGTTTTTATTAAACTCCTTCGTTCTTGAACACGTAAGAACCTTGTTGGCGGGAGAGGCCTGTATGTGACTAACCACTTGGGACTATTATATTTTTGTAGAGGGACATCCATATTTTAATATAATTATCTTCATTAGTTATTATATCTTTGTAGGTCTCTACAGTGTTTGCCTGCCACAAATTTCAAATCAGGATTTCTCCAAACCCATCTCACACATTTCGTTCATTCGCCCCTGTGACGTAGCGTCAGATGTGATCAACCGGCACACTTATCGTTCACAGACTTCTATAAATTTTGAGCTTCATCTCACCTCACCCCTCATCCGGACCCGATATAATGTTTAAGTTTTAAGTGTTTATATCTGAGTGAGCATACATTACTGTTCTTCCATTGTCTGCAGGTGTAAATAATAATGTGAATATGCAAGTAAATAAATAAAAAACTACAATATTGAACAACACATTTAAAAAAAATGGCGTATATGTTCAAATTGGTTAGTAACAAACACAATATATCGCATCCAAGTGAAGACTTAGACTCAGAAATTATTTAAAATGAAGTAGCAATGGTTTTATAATAATATGTTTGGCATTACTCTCTGAAGAAATACATTCTACATGTCAATGCTAATTGTTTTGAGAGAAATATCTAACAATTATTTTGGATGGTGGAAAAAACAGAAATAATCGTGTAATGTGGGAATTTCTTACAGAAAGTGTAAAACACACAATTCAATAAACATAAGTGCATAATGAGAATATATGAGGCAACGGTCGTGTTTTATATGCTACGAGGTGCATTGGTGGTGGAAGGGAGGACGGCAATCAGGATTCTCTACAGCAAACAATTGTACATGTGTGTCATGAAAGCTTGAGAGATACAGCTAAACACGTTATTTCAGATAATTTATATTATGTTGCAATAGGTTTATCAGGTTCCTGTGAAAATGAGCCTACAAATGTTCATGTTGTAGAGACGATATGGATTATTGACGTGCAAGTGATGCCTAACAATGTTCTGTTTGTGCCTTGCATCAGCCTGGAAACTATTTAAAAATGCTACAGAAATCATTCCGAAATTATTTTGGCTCGAGCGGAGGTTAAATATATTAAATAATCTTTATAAAATAATTGGTTCGATGTTTTTATTATTCTATTACTTTCATACATCTCAATGATGGATAAATCATATTTGAAGAGAAAAGTATACGCTTAGACTCCAACCCAGGACCTGTGGCTTTCTAGGCTCAGTCGGTAGAGCATTGACCTAAAATCCAAAGGCCGTGAGTCCTACAGAACTTTCCATGCCTGTCGTCCATTCCAAATATCAATATTCCACAATCCTGCCCATTGCAGTCTATGAGGTATATTACATATGGTTTCCCATAAAGATGATGTAGCTCATGGCTATATAAATTGATATTCTCTCAAAGTTTATTACTCAACTTGCATAAAAATAATCCAACTTATTGCACATATAAATAAGGTACTTATGAATAAATAGTGAGCGGAGAACATATTTCTAAAACTCAACTCATAAATTTCTCTAATTTTCTTGAGACTATATGGTTTCAGACAACTTTTCGTCCCTCTTCAATTATGACAACTTCTGAAATATAGCCTAGTATATGCTTACTTACAGGACAAGCTGGTAAAAAACTGGGACCAAATGCTTTCTCCTTCACGTTCAAATTCCCACCGCTGGCATCATCTTCCGTGACCTTGCATTCTGGAGATGACTAGTCGGAGAAGCCCCTAGGTGTTGAGTATCACATCAAGACGTTTGTAGGTGAACATCCTGAGGACAGGAGTTATAAGAGGTCATCAATTTCACTGGCCATCAAAAAGGTATACATTTTTATTTTTTAACAACGCACAATATTTGCAGAAGTAGTAGTAGTCTAATGCCCATTAGCTTGGATGTGTTCCATTTGCTTTCTTGCTTCCCAATAGAGTCCTGCCAGAGTTCTTGTGGGTGACGTCTTCAGAGCCTCACAGCTAGCAAGATGATCTTTGTTCATGATAGTGTTGTTGTCTTGGCACAGGATACAATTTGGAGAGCTGAAGATTCCAATTTTATGGAGGTGTGTTGCCAGGTAGTCATGGTCTGTTAACAGTCTGAATGTTGCCACTGCTTCATGTCTTGGTTGTTCAGGTATTAATTATTTTTATTCTGTGAGATAGCTGCCCATATTTGCAGAAGTCTGAAGTGAAAAATTATTCCAGCAGGTTTGATAGAGGAACAGAGGAAAGAAAAGAGCTATATATAATGAAAGTGGAGAACAATGCTATAGTTACTGTGGATTTTAATTTTTTTTAGGGTCGTGCCCACAATTGGACTTCCAAATAAGTATCTTGACCAGAAGACAGGAACTGTGAACCACACATTAAATAGGTAAATAATGACTGTCTTAATTAATTTTTAGTTGTCATAAATCCAGGGCCATCATAGAAGACAACACAGGACCACACACTATAAAACACATAGGTCTGTTCAGATGTAAATATTTAATTAAATCAATCCTAACAAAATCAACGCATATTTAAGAGTGTTGTTTGAGGTGTTTGCATGTTTCGTGATCTGAGGACTAATCTAGAAGTATTCTACATATTGATATGACCTCATTCTGGGCGAGAAAACAGATAAAGTAGGACCAAGAAGACGATGTTTCAGAGCAGTAATGGGGAAGTGTAATTTAGGTTTTTCAAAGGCAGAGGTGGTTGAATATGAAGGTACACCACTTTTGGAGTAAAGATGATAAACTATCTACATCCTACAAAACAAACAGCCCAACAATAAGCGATCTATCAGTGATATTACTTCGCTCTAACGACGCTAATTTAATATTTAAGACCATCAGCGACATAGGTTTTTAAAATGTGACTGAGGAAGGTCCCAAAGTTTAGTCTGATGCCCATTCTGTCGTGAATAAATTACTTTAAGTGTCGTAAATGAAAGCAATTAACCAACTTTTCTTCCGGAGTAACCCATATTCAGAATTTTTTAAACTCTGTAAAATTCACAAATCTCGGACCGGTTTGAAGCAGTGAACCTTCGCACCCGAGGCGAGTATGTTACCACTGGTATACCAACATCGACTAGATCACTTAATAATAATAATGATAATAATAATAATTATTATTATTATTACAATAATAACAATAATGATAACAATAATAACACAAATAATAACAATAAATATTTTCTCTAATTGTACACATTTTACATCCAGGAAAACGTTTTGGAGTCTCCTCTTGCAGGACACACCATGGGTGAGAAATTAGGCAAGTAAGTAATGAAATCTAGTATAACAGAAAACATAAATGTCGGAAATAGAAATGTTGACATTCCTACAGGACACATGGTGGTGGGAGAACGCGTTATCCATAAAGAAGATAACCGTCATTCTACAATGGTGTATCAGCACAATGTTGGACCTTAATCTCTCCTTTATTAAGATTGATTAACTAACTAACTCACTGACAGTATCCAACCCGTAGGTTCATGGCCCCGTAGGCATAAGCTCTCCTTCCATCCCTATCCGGATCTAGTGTTTTCCAAAAAAACTCCTGAATAAACAACTCATAGCTAAAAAGTATTCTCTCACCTGATTCTTGGTTTATCAACAGAATATTTTCCCTCTGGATTTCCTATAAGAACTCCCATCCACCTCTTTCATTCCCCATTCGTTCCACATGTCCTGTCCATTGCAGTCTAGGAGACTCAACTGTTCTTATTATATTTGGCTTCCTATAAAGACTATGTAGCTCGTTGTTATATATCACATGTCTGTTCATTTCCCTTTTCTCCAAAAATGTTTCTAACAATTATTTTATTGTTAAATACTCCTTATCTCCTTTCTTCCCTTAAAGTAAGAGTCCATGTTTCGCATCTATATAAGTGATAGAATAAGAGTTGTTTTCAGTTTAACGTTTTTAGAAAGGATTTGGAATTATTAGGAGTTACTAGAAAATGTTAATTTAATTACGCTTATATCCCTACATGTGTCATGTCAACATACCGATCCAATCAGGCATCAAGTAAACAACTAAGTTAAGTTATTATTGGGGTGATGAAGTCCTCTTTATACAGGCTTATGCTTATTTATAAGTCCGAAAATGTTCATCTTGGGACCCACGTCTTGCTGAGGACTTACTGCTTGGATAATTCCATTCTGAGGAACCATCGACACCAGCAGGGTTTGAACCTGCGAACAGCAGGACCAGACGCATGGAACACCATTAGCCCAACGCGGTCGACAGATAACCGTGTCATACGGGGGGGGGGGAATCCTAAAAACATAAACTAATTTTCCAAGTTGGGGAAAGGATTTTAGGGCATACGAAACACTGAAATATGTACTTTCGGGGGGGATAGGATGCCAAGATCCATTCGGTTATTATTACTACTTATGAATACTCTTCAACAACTAAGATTCTGAACATCCCAATTCAATTTGGCAAGAATGGGCTCACAAATTATTATGTTTTCAAGTTCTCAGTTAATTTACATGCTGTAAATTTATACATGTTTAATTCCGATCAGAAAGAATATATTCAGAATTGTACGACCTGAAATATCAATTGAGGGTGACAAGATTTTAATATGATGACCTTGGTTAGAGACCCGAGCATGTGACTATTATTCCATCAATATAGACTACAGGGTGTAACAAAAATTAGGTGAATTAAAAGAAAAAGAATGAGAATGAGTATCTCAAACTATATGCACATTACATGCACAATAGCAAGTTATATAAAATTGTAAAAATGCTCGGACAGGACTAGAAGCCGGACCCCTGGATTTATATCCCATTTCATCTAGTAATTATGAGAATTAATTATTATAAGAGAAATGAATGTTTGTACTGGACTTGCTCGGTGGCGTAATTGGTAGCGCACTGGAATTTATATATGTATTATAATTATAATTAAATTTTTTACATTGAGCAATGCAAGCTTAAAATGACATGAAATAAAAACAAAAGCTCTCATGGGACTTGAACCCGGACCTGTGGAATTATATCCCATTACATCTAGTAATAATGGAAATATATTATTATAAGAGACATGAATGTTTGTACTAGACTTGCTCGGTGGCGTTATCGGTAGCGCACTGGGATATATATATATATATATATATAAAGTATTCCCACTACAGGCCTCAGGAGGCCCTTGGGGTAATGAGAGGTTAAGGCTCCCACTTCTTCTGGACAATCGGCACTTGATGTCAGCCGGGTTGTCAGCCCTGCGTGACGGCCGCCTATACCCCCAGAACAAGCGTCTGGTATTCATTTCCGTTAAAGGTTGAGTCGACCCCAGGGCCATAGGGTTTGGGTCAGTTTAAAAATTCTGACCCCACCGGGACTTGAACCCTCGACCTTCCGGCTTGTAGCGCAGTGCCTTAACCACTACGCTACGGCGTGCCCCCATATATATATATATATATATATATTTAAATTTTTGACATTGAGCAATGCAAGCTTAAAATAACATAAGAAAAATAAATGCTCGGACGTGACTTGAACCCGGACCTCTGGATTTATATCCCACTACATCTAGTATAAAGAGAATACATTATTATAACAGAAATGAATGCTTGTACTAGATTTGCTCCTTGACGTAACCGGTAGCGCACTGGGATATATATATATATATATATATATATATATAATTAACCCTCCATGGTACCTTTACCTTGTCCTGGTGGAGTGGCTTGCGTGCTTAAATAATCCAGAGAGCTATACCGGCGGTAGCATTACTGCCGATAGGGTTACCCATGCCGGACTGGTCGAAGGTGGTAAGCCAGAAGAAAAAAGTACCTTGGTCGAAAGAGTGACGATCTTTCACCGTAAAAATACAACCGTCAAGAAATTCGGACATGGGTTCTACTGAGGTAAAATTGTCCGGAGGTCAAATAGTCCCCCATTCGGTTCTCCGGGCGGGGACTCCTTCAGGGAACACATGCCAAAGGCTCAATCACAGCGGCATGTTCCTAGGAACATGGAATGTTAGGACTTTATACAATAGCGGGGCACAAGAGATATTAACACGGGAATTAGATAAATCACCCTTGGATATAGTCGCTTTACAGGAAGTTAGGTGATCAGGAGAAGGTAGTCAGGAATAAGGAAGCTTTGCATTATACTACGGGGGTGCAGAGAAGACCTGCATTTGGAACGGGTTTTTTAGTCAGAAGGAGGATCCTATCCGCTATCCGAGATATTAAGTTTGTTAGTGATAGGATATCATACATAATTCTAAAGGATAAAATACATGATTTTATAATTGTAAATGTACATGCCCCCACAGAAGATAAAGATGACAAGATCAAGGATGAGTTCTATGAAGAATTAGAATGCTTATTTCATAGCCTTTCACGATATCATATGAAAATTGTCTTAGGAGATTTTAATGCAAAAGTGGGGCGGGAAGATATATTCAAACAAACAATAGGCAAATTCAGTCTTCATGAAGATAGTAACGACAACGGGGTTAGATTAGTCACATTTGCCACATTAAAGAATCTCATTGTTAAGAGCACAACATTTCAGCATAAGGATATTCATAAATACACCTGGACGTCCCCAGATGGAGAAACTCGGAACCAGATAGATCATGTATTAGTGGACAAATGCTGGCACAGTAGCATCATCGATGTTAGATCAGTTAGAGGGACAGACTGCAATTCGGATCATCTGGTCAGTGTGAAAATCAGACAACGGCTATCGCTTATGAGAGGAACAAACGCTAAAGATGATTCTGTAAAATTTGAATTAAAAAACTTGAAAATTATGAAATGCGGCAAGAATACCAAATCAAAATTGCTAACAGATTTGAAGTACTGGAATCTTCAGATGACAATGTGGCAAACGAAGAAGAAATGAGATTATAAATAAAGAATGGGAAGGCTATAAGAGATACTATTAAATTGTCTGCATCAGAAAGCATTGGTTGTTTAAAAAAGAGGCAAAACAAGAAATGGTTTGATGAGGAATGTGCCGACATTGTAAAGAAAAGAATGCTAGCAAAAATGAAATGGTTACACGAGCCAAATGAGGTAAATTTAGAGCAATTGGGTAGTATTAGACGGGAAACCACCAAGCTACTAAAGAGTAAAAAGAGGGAATATTTGAGAGAGAAGATTAATGATCTTGAAATGAATGCACAAAAATAGGAACATTAGAGAATTATATCAGGGAATTAGTATAGAGAAGAAAGGTTTAAGTTTCAGGCTAGAACAAACATAATTCGGAATGAAAATGGGGATATGATTGCAGATTCCAGGAGTATATTAAATAGATGGAAAAGTTACTTTAATCAGCTATTAATGTACATACAGAACAGGACATTGAGGAGGATAATTTACAGACAGAACAGAAATGCTAGTCACAGAACCAAGTGCATTAGAGGTTGAAATGGGCGATTGAAAAATTGAAGATGTATATAAAGCATCAGGTTCAGATGAGATCCCAGCAGAACTGATAAAATCAGGGGGAGAAAAATTGATGGACAAGATACGCTGGTTGCTTAGTTATGATTTGGGAAAAAGAAGCTCTTCCAGATGAATGGAAAGGGGAATCGAATCAATTCATAGCAATTTATAAGAAAGGAGATAAAACTGTTTGCAAACAACTATAGGGGCATCTCATTACTTTCAACTTCGTACAAAATTCTAACAAATATATTAGTAAGCAGACTTACTCCTATATTGATGACATTCTAGGAGATCATCAATGTGCATTTAGAAGAAACAGGTCTACAACAGATCAGATTTTTAGTATAAGACAGATTTTAGAAAAGAAATGGGAATATAATGGTACTGTACATCAACTATATGTAGACTTCAAAAAATCATATGATTCAATAAAGAGGGAGAAGTTATATAGTATCCTGCTGGAGTTCGGAATTCCTAAAAAGTTAGTTAGACTTATACGAATGTGTCTAAATGGCTCAAAGAGTAGGGTGCGTGTAGGCAAACAGTTTTCAGACACTTTTGAAATCCAGAATGGATTGAAGCAAGGAGATGCACTATCTCCTCTACTATTTAATTTTGTACTAGAGCATGCCATTAAATCTTTAGAGAATGAGGAATGCTTACAACTGAATGGTATTAATAAGCTGTTAGTTTTTGCTGATGATGTAGTACTACTGGCCGATAGCGAGAAGATACTAAAGGCCTACACGCACACACTATTGAGTAAAACTAAGAAATTAGGACTGGAAGTAAATATCAATAGAACTAAATATATGGTCACACGTAGAAATACATTATATAATGGAAATGGACAGCTAATGACAAATGAGGGAATTTTAGAGGGAGTGGCTGAATTCAAATACCTACGATAAATAATGACAAATAGGAATGAGATGCACAATGAAATTAAACATAGGCCCAATTCTGAAAATGTGAGCTATTATGCATTGCAGAGACTCTTGATGTCCCAACTCCTTTCTAAAAACGTTAAACTGAAAATATATAAAACTATTATTCCACCAGTTATATTATATGGATGCGAAACATGGACTCTTACTTTAAAGAAGGAAAGGAGATTACGAGTATTCGAGAATAAAGTACTTAGGAAAATTATTGGACAAAAGAGACATGAACAGACAGGTGAATGGAGAAGACTACATAACAATGAACTACATGATCTTTATACGAAGCCAGATATATTAAGAACAGTTTAAGTCTCTTAGACTTGGATAGGCAGGACATGTTGCACGTATGGGGAATGAAAGACTTGCATTGAAGCTTCTTGTAGGAAAGCCAGAGGGAAAAAGTCCAATTGGTAGACCAAGAATGAGGTGGGAGTATAACATTAACTATGATTTGAGGGAAGTAGATTATACAGGGAATGATTGGAAAGCATTAGCTCATGATAGGGATGTATGGATATCTTATGTCAGCGAGGCCATGAACCTACGGTTTCGATAGTGGCATTGAGTATGTAAGAGTAGGTATTATTATAATTAAATTTTTGACATTGAACAATGCAAACTTAAAGTTACATGATAAGAAAAATAAATGCTCGGACGGGACTTGAACCCGGACCTCTAGATTTATATCCCACTACATTTAGTAATATAGAGAATACATTATTATAACAGAAATGAATGTTTGTACTAGACTTGCTCGGTATCGCACTGGGATATATACGAGTGAGTGTGTGTATGTATGTATATATATATATGAATATGAACGTTTTCTTGGTTTTTCCGCGTCTTGGATTTAAGCCCGGTCTCTGGCCACTGCTTCCGACGTTTCGGCATGACCCCACATGCCATTATCTAGGAATGATAATTTCGAATCACAGGTCTAGGTCTTATATAATAAAATAGGTATATATATATATATATATATATATATTATAATTAAAATATAATTAATGTTTTGTCATTCAGAAATGCATGCTTAAAATGACATGATAAGAAAAAATGATCGGACGGGACTTGGAACCGGACCTCTGGATTTATATACCACTACATCTAATAATAATGAGAATATATTATAATAAGAGAAATTAATGTTTGTACTACATTTGCTCGGTGGCGTAATCGGTAGCGCACTGTGATATATTTATATATAATAATAATAATAATAATAATAATAATAATAATAATAATAATAGTACTTTATTTATTCTGGCAGAGTTAAGGCTATAAGGCCCTCTCTTCCACTCAACCAGCACAAATACAAATAAATATTCGACAAATATAGATATACACTATACTAATTATAAACAGTTAAAGATACAATAAATGTAGCAATATAAATGTCATGTACAAACAACATTTTATAGGGTAATAACAATAATGATACGATAATAATAATAATAATAATAATAATAATAATAATAATAATAATATAAATGATACATTATACGGGAAACACCAATTAATGTATATATCTTACACTGGATAATAATGAAGTCGAGTTTAGAGCAAATATAAATTTAAATTTCTTTTAAAAGATGCCAATGTCCGGCAGCCCCTTATTTCTTGTGGTAGGGAATTCAAGTTGCGAGAAGTGGAGATGGTATATGACATGGAGTGATGTGATGTCCTATGTTGCGGTATATTAAGTAAGAGACTATGTTGTGATCTTGTGTTTAAGTTATGGTTTGAGGATAGATACTGGAAACAGGATGATAAATAATTGGGAATCGAGGTATGTAGGATCTTAAATAGGAGAATTAGACAGTGCGATTTTCTTCTCTCTTTTAGATGTAGCCATGACAATTCGTGGAATAATGGAGAAATGTGTGCGTATTTTCGAACATTAAATATGAATCTGATACACATATTATGGACTCGCTGCAATTTGTCCGACAATCCGTCACTTATGTCAGTTAGTAGAACGTCACAGTAGTCAAAATGCGGCATCACTAAAGTTTGGATTAAAATTCTTTTAAGAGTTGTAGGAAGAAAATGTTTAAGTCGCTTTAGGGAATGCATTATGGAGAAGATCCTTTTAGATGTTTTTTTTTACTTGCTCATGCCATTTTAAATTAGAATCTAAGTAAAATCCCAAGTTTTCAACGACGTCGGTATAAGGAATTTGTTCATTATCTAATATGACAGCCGGCATATTGCCATTGTTTATGAGGTGTAATAGCCTTGGATGTCCGATAATTATTGCTTGCGTTTCGTTTACATTTAGTTTCAGCCCATATTGTCTGGACCATAAAGATATATGCCTGATGTCAGTGTTTACTTTGTCAATATATTCATTAATTTCGTCAGGCCTAAAGTGTGTGTAAATCTGTAGTTCGTCGGCGTAAAGATGATGCTTGCAGTTTTGTAGTTTCTTGGTCACGTCATTAATATAAATCGAGAAGAGAAGAAGAGCGAGGACGCCGCCTTGAGGTACCCCTTTCCTCACAAAGCGCCAGGAAGAAATGCGATTATTAACAGAAACTGATTGCTGACGATTAGTGAGGTAAGATGCAAACCAATCAAGGCAGTTTTCCGACAGATGTAGTGTCTTTAGTCTCGCTAGCATTAAGTCTATATCTACTGTGTCAAAGGATTTGCTGTAGTCGAGTAGGACTATTGTGGTGAGTCCATTGAGTTTCTTATGTCCTCTACAATGTCAAGTAGTGCAGTACTTGTGTGATGTCCTGTTCTAAAACCAGACTGATGTTCATCAAGTAAGTCGTGTGTGGTGAGGTAGTCTGTTAACCGTGAGTGTATTATGTGTTCCAGTGCTTTAGATAAACAGGGAAGAATACTAATTGGTCTATAATCATCGAGTGTTGTGGGAGTGTTTGATTTCGGTGTAGGACGAACTAGAGCCATTTTCCAGAGTCTGGGATAAGTCCCAGTCATTATAGAGGCATTAAAAATGTGGGTTATTGTTGGGAGAATAATGTCTATTATTTTTTGCAGGAGAGTTATTGTTATATTGTCTATTCCTTGTGCTTTAGATTTAATACGTAATACTGCTCTTTTGGCGTCATCAGGTGAGATATAGGAAAAAAAGAATTTGTCTCGGGTAGGTTGGGAATATGACATTAGTTCATCTATTGTCTGTTGTTTGTGTTGTGAGGTGTTGTCAGAAGGGAGGCGGGTAAAATGGCCATTCAACTCATCTAGTGGTAGGTCAGCTGTTTCTACCTGTAGTTTATTTTGACAGAGGCCTATTGATTTTAAATTTTTCCACATGTCAGCTGAGTTGGACATAGATTGTGTAATAATAGTATGGGCATATCTTAGTTTTGCATTCCTTACAGTCTGGTTGACTTTATTCCTCAGATGTTTGTATGTCTGTAAGTCTGTCAGTTCTTTGTTCCTCCTGTATTTCCTGAATGCTGCGTATCTCTCTGTCATAAGCAAGCGGATATTATCAGACATCCAGGGTGCAGGTGGTCTGTTTATACGTCTAGTCTTGATAGGTGCGTGTTTGTCATACAATTGTAAAATCATGTCATTAAAATTTTCAACTTTCTCGTCTACAGTCCTAAGTGTCCATATGTTGTTCCAAGGTAGTTTTGCAGCGTCATCAATTAATTGCGCATAATTTATATGTTTCAAGTCTCTGTATGTTACAAGTCTAGGTCTACGTTTAGAGCAAAGGAGTGAATATTCAATGTATATTAAGTCATGTGCAGAGATGCCTGGAGCTTCTATCTGTCCACTAGTTATAACTTTTTGAGAATCATTTGTTATAATTAGGTCTAGTAGTGTGTCAGAATACCTAGTATGATGGGTTGGTTCTGAAGGCAGTATTGTCATATTGCATGACTGGAACATTGTCTGTAATTGTATAGTGTAGTATTATAACTAAATTTTTGACATTGAGCAAGCATGCTAAGAATGATATGATAAGAAAAATAAATGCTCGGACGGGATATGAACCCGTACCTCTGGATTTATATCCCCATACATCTAGTAATTATGAGAATGCATTATTATTAATTAAATGAATCTTTGTATTAGACCTGCTCGGTGGTGTATTCGGTAGCGCACATGATATATATATATCATAAATGAATTTTTGACATTGAGCAATGCAAGGATCAAATGACATAATAAGAAAAATAAATGCTCGGACGGGACTCGAACCCGAGCATCTGGATTTATATCCCACTGCATCTAATAATAATGAGAATAAATAATAGTTTTAAAAAACTAAGACAAAAATAATTTTAATTTCCAACACGCTTGGGATAAAATTAAAGTGGTCAACAAAAAAAATCATCTCCAACACATATAGAATAAAACTAGAGTTATCAACCAAAAGGAAATAATTTTACCATCAAAAGCGTGGGGTGCTCTGTATCAATTCATATATTTAATAATAAACAGATATTGGTAAAAGTAAAGTGTGTAAGAAATAAATGTAAAAATCGTGAAAGCAGCCCACGCTTTTGATGGTAAAATGATTTTCTTTTTGTTGATAACTCTGGTTTTTTTTCTATATGTGTTGGAGATGATTTTTTTGTTGACCCCTTTAATTTTATCCCAAGCGTAATGGAAATTAAATTTATTTTCCATTTTTTAGTTTGGTTTTAAAATAAAGCGTGTTAATTCAGTTTTTAAAACTATTATTTTTTTTTTATTTTTTAGTTTTAATATTTTACAGAACAAGATAAAAATGCAAGTATCTTTAAATTCGATACTATTGTAGTATGAGCTAAAAGTAATACTCTTCTAAAAGAAATCTCCCAGCTGGATTTGAACCAGCGGCCTATGGATTACTGAAATTAAATACGACTACACTTCACCGCTCTACCAACTGAGCTCTTACAATGATTGACTAATATGTCGACCTATTATACCAGTTTTCATTTTTTTGATTTTCTGATGATTCTGGCAAGGATTTTAGAAACAAAATATGAGATTATTTTATTGTCACGGGTCCTGTAGAAGTATACAAAGTTTCAAGTCGATCTGATGTTTAGAAGTGGGTGAAAATCGTGTCCAAAAATTCCGTTATATAGATACAAAGACACTTTTTTTACACGCTTTATATTAGCTTGACCTGTATCTATCTATCTATGTAACAGATTCTTTCAACGCGATTTTCACCCACTTAAAATCATTGGATCGACTTGAAACTTTGTATACTTGTAAGGGACCCGTGACAATACAATAATGTCATATTGGTTTTCTAAAATCCTCGCTAGAATCATCAGAAAATAAAAAAATAGTGTCTTTGTATCAATGTAACGGAATCTTTGAACACGATTTTCACACACTTAGAAAAATTGGATCGACTTGAAACTGTGTATACTTGTAAAGCACCCGTGACAATACAATAATTTCAGACTTGTTTCTAAAATCCTGGCCATAATCATCCGAAAATAAAAAAAGTGTCTTTTTGTCTATGTAACGGAATATTTGAACACGATTTTCACCCACTTAG
>JASPKZ010009058.1:0-83432 GCA_030220185.1 Diploptera punctata
TCTTTCTAGTGGCTAGTGAAAAATATGAAAATAAACAAATATTTTCAATAAAGCTGTTAATTTGTAGAGGTTTTCGAAGGATGTCCGACAAAAAATAAAACTTCTCTTTCTAGTGGCTAGTTGAAAAATATGAAAATAAACAATATTTTCAATTAAAGGCTGTCAATTTGTAGAAGTTTTCGAAGGATGTCCGACAAAAAATAAAACTTCTCTTTCTAGTGGCTAGTAGAAAAATATGAAAATAAACAATATTTTCAATAAAGCTGTCAATTTGTAGAAGTTTTTCGAAGGATGTGTACGACAAAAAATAAAACTTCTCTTTCTAGTGGCTAGTGAAAAATATGAAAATAAACAATATTTTCAATAAAACTGTCAATTTGTAGAAGTTTTCGAAGAATGTCCGACAAAAAATAAAACTTCTCTTTCTAGTGGCTAGTGAAAAATATGAAAAAATAAACAATATTTTCAATAAAGCTGTTAATTTGTAGAGGTTTTCGAAGGATGTCCGACAAAAAATAAATTTACACTTCTCTTTCTAGTGGCTAGTGAAAAATATGAAAATAAACAATATTTTTCAATAAAGCTGTCAATTTGTAGAAGTTTTTCGAAGGATTGGTCCGACAAAAAAAAAAACTTCTCTTTCTAGTGGCTAGTGAAAAATATGAAAATAAACAATATTTTCAATAAAAGCTGTCAATTTGTAGAAGTTTTCGAAGGATGTACGACAAAAAATAAAACTTCTCTTTCTAGTGGCTAGTGAAAAATATGAAATAAACAATATTTTCAATTAAAGCTGTCAATTTGTAGAAGTTTTCGAAGGATGTCCGACAAAAAATAAAACTTCTCTTTCTAGTGGCTAGTGAAAAATATGAAAATAAACAATATTTTCAATAAAGCTGTTAATTTGTAGAGGTTTTCGAAGGAATGTCCGACCAAAAAATAAAACTTCTCTTTCTAGTGGCTAGTGAAAAATATGAAAATAAACAATATTTTCAATAAAGCTGTCAATTTGTAGAGGTTTTCGAAGGATGTCCGACAAAAAATAAAACTTCTCTTTCTAGTGGCTAGTGAAAAATATGAAAATAAACAATATTTTCAATAAAGCTGTCAATTTGTAGAGGTTTTCGAAGGATGTCCGACAAAAAATAAAACTTCTCTTTCTAGTGGCTAGTGAAAAATATGAAAATAAACAATATTTTCAATAAAGCTGTTAATTTGTAGAGGTTTTCGAAGAATGTCCGACAAAAAATAAAACTTCTCTTTCTAGTGGCTAGTGAAAAATATGAAAATAAACAATATTTTCAATAAAGCTGTCAATTTGTAGAAGTTTTCGAAGGATTGTCCGACAAAAAATAAAACTTCTCTTTCTATGTGGCTAGTGAAAAATATGAAAATAAACAATATTTCATTCAATAAAGCTGTTAATTTGTAGAGGTTTTCGAAGAATGTCCGACAAAAAATAAAACTTCTCTTTCTAGTGGCTAGTGAAAAATATGAAAATAAACAATATTTTCAATAAAGCTGTTAATTTGTAGAGGTTTTCGAAGGATGTCCGACAAGAAATAAAACTTCTCTTTCTAGTGGCTAGTGAAAAATATGAAAATAAACAATATTTTCAATAAAGCTGTTAATTTGTAGAGGTTTTCGAAGTATGTCCGACAAAAAATAAAACTTCTCTTTCTAGTGGCTAGTGAAAAATATGAAAATAAACAATATTTTCAATAAAGCTGATAATTTGTAGAGGTTTTCGAAGGATGTCCGACAAAAAATAAAACTTCTCTTTCTAGTTGGCTAGTGAAAAATATGAAAATAAACAATATATTTCAATAAAGCTGTCAATTTGTAGAAGTTTTCGAAGGATGTCCGACAAAAAATAAAAACTTCTCTTTCTAGTGGCTAGTGAAAAATATGAAAATAAACAATATTTTCAATAAAGCTTGTCAATTTGTAGAGGTTTTCGAAGGATTGTCCGACAAAAAATAAAACTTCTCTTTCTAGTGGCTAGTGAAAAATATGAAAATAAACAATATTTTCAATAAAGCTGTTAATTTGTACAGGTTTTCGAAGGATGTCCGACAAAAAATAAAACTTCTCTTTCTAGTGGCTAGTGAAAAATATGAAAATAAACAATATTTTCAATAAAGCTGTCAATTTGTAGAGGTTTTCGAAGGATGTCCGACAAAAAATAAAACTTCTCTTTCTAGTGGCTAGTGAAAAATATGAAAATAAACAATATTTTCAATAAAGCTGTCAATTTGTAGAGGTTTTCGAAGGATGTCCGACAAAAAATAAAACTTCTCTTTCTAGTGGCTAGTGAAAAATATGAAAATAAACAATACTTTCAATAAAGCTGTCAATTTGTAGAAGTTTTCGAAGGATGTCCGACAAAAAATAAAACTTCTCTTTCTAGTGGCTAGTGAAAAATATGAAAATAAACAATATTTTCAATAAAGCTGTCAATTTGTAGAAGTTTTCGAAGAATGTCCGACAAAAAATAAAACTTCTCTTTCTAGTGGGTAGTGAAAAATATGAAAATAAACAATATTTTCAATAAAGCTGTCAATTTGTAGAAGTTTTCGAAGAATGTCCGACAAAAAATAAAACTTCTCTTTCTAGTGGCTAGTGAAAAATATGAAAATAAACAATATTTTCAATAAAGCTGTCAATTTGTAGAGGTTTTCGAAGGATGTCCGACAAAAAAATAAAACTTCTCTTTCTAGTGGCTAGTGAAAAATATGAAAATAAACAATATTTTCAATAAAGCTGTTAATTTGTAGAGGTTTTCGAAGGATGTCCGACAAAAAATAAAACTTCTCTTTCTAGTGGCTAGTGAAAAATATGAAAATAAACAATATTTTCAATAAAGCTGTCAATTTGTAGAGGTTTTTCGAAGGATGTGCCGACAAAAAATAAAACTTCTCTTTCTAGTGGCTAGTGAAAAATATGAAAATAAACAATATTTTCAATAAAGCTGTTAATTTGTAGAGGGTTTTTCGAAGGATGTCCGACAAAAAAATAAACTTCTCTTTCTAGTGGCTAGTGAAAAATATGAAAATAAACATATTTTCAATAAAGCTGTTAATTTGTAGAGGTTTTCGAAGGATGTCCGACAAAAAATAAAACTTCTCTTTCTAGTGGCTAGTGAAAAATATGAAAATAAACAATATTTTCAATAAAGCTGTCAATTTGTAGAGGTTTTCGAAGGATGTCCGACAAAAAATAAAACTTCTCTTTCTAGTGGCTAGTGAAAAATATGAAAATAAACAATATTTTCAATAAAGCTGTTAATTTGTAGAGGTTTTCGAATGATGTCCGACAAAAAATAAAACTTTCTTTCTAGATTGGCTAGTGAAAAATATGAAAATAAACAATATTTCAATAAAGCTGTCAATTTGTAGAAGTTTTCGAAGGATTGTCCGACAAAAAATAAAACTTCTCTTTCTAGTGGCTAGTGAAAAATATGAAAATAAACAATATTTTCAATAAAGCTGTCAATTTGTAGAAGTTTTCGAAGGATGTCCGACAAAAAATAAAACTTCTTTCTAGTGGCTAGTGAAAAATATGAAAATAAACAATATTTTCAATAAAGCTGTCAATTTGTAGAAGTTTTCGAAGGATGTACGACAAAAAATAAAACTTCTCTTTCTAGTGGCTAGTGAAAAATATGAAAATAAACAATATTTTCAATAAAGCTGTCAATTTGTAGAAATTTTCGAAGGATGTCCGAGAAAAAATAAAACTTCTCTTTCTAGTGGCTAGTGAAAAATATGAAAATAAACAATATTTTCAATAAAGCTGTCAATTTGTAGAAGTTTTCGAAGGATGTCCGACAAAAAATAAAACTTCTCTTTCTAGTGGCTAGTGAAAAATATGAAAATAAACAATATTTTCAATAAAGCTGTCAATTTGTAGAAGTTTTCGAAGGATGTCCGACAAAAAATAAAACTTCTCTTTCTAGTGGCTAGTGAAAAATATGAAAATAAACAATATTTTCAATAAAGCTGTCAATTTGTAGAAGTTTTCGAAGGATGTCCGACAAAAAATAAAACTTCTCTTTCTAGTGGCTAGTGAAAAATATGAAAATAAACAATATTTTCAATAAAGCTGTCAATTTGTAGAAGTTTTCGAAGGATGTCCGACAAAAAATAAAACTTCTCTTTCTAGTGGCTAGTGAAAAATATGAAAATAAACAATATTTTCAATAAAGCTGTCAATTTGTAGAAGTTTTCGAAGGATGTCCGACAAAAAATAAAACTTCTCTTTCTAGTGGCTAGTGAAAAATATGAAAATAAACAATATTTTCAAAATATAGTTTTTATAGAATTCCGGCAATTTCGCAGATTTATTTAAAGCGAAATTAAAAAAAAATCTTAATCACTTTGCTTCATCCAATCCCTTATTAAGGTTCGAAGCCATCTTATACCACTTTATATTCCTATTTCATTTTATTATTTAATTATTAGATTACAAGAATCTCGAAACATTCTCCACTTCAGACCGCTAGGACAAAGAAATATACGAAGACCCAGTAAAAGATAGACCAATTCTAACATGAAATCGGAACAGACCTACGGAATTCGCTAAAACGTAAATAGATCTCACACGAAATTACATTACATAATCAGATCAATGAAGTGTTCTTAACCGTACAGATAAATAAATAAATATCGGATCTAGAGTTTCTCAAACTTAATTTTCTCCTTGAAATAATATAAATTATTTTCTCCCTGTATATAAATAAAGTGACAGAAAACGTAAGGAAGTGTGACCCAACTATTTATCAAGGACAAAGGGAATGTAGGTCGAACGCCCATATGACCCCCAACAAATGCTCGGCGGTGTTGAAAATTGGCGTTTATTGATTGATATAACTTACACTCGCCAGGTGAACGACGCGACGTTTTTCGGTTATTCACGATTGTAGCCCCCCCCCACCGCCCACCGACCCCGGTTTTAACGTCCAATGAATTACTGTCACCATGGCGGATACAACAAATTACATTACACAATTAAATCGCATTCAAAACCGTGTTCACTCATTACATACACACTTTAACCCTTTCACTGAGTCATGATGGTCTCACTTGTCATTCTACATGTTTTATTCCCACTGCCATTTTTTTTCAAGTTGAAACCAAAAATAAGGACTTGAGAGAGAAAGTATTGACATCTTCATGAATCTTAAAATATCATGAATATGAGATCAAAGTTTCATTAACTTCTTAAGTCTCTCTATCTTAATAGACTATATACAAATTTCGTGTCACGTTGTTTGTCCGCGATGAAATCCTAAACTACCGAACCGATTTTAATAACATTTTGCACACTGTGTGCAGTTTGATCCAACTTCAGGCTTAGGGTAGTTTATAACTAAATTTATAGTCGCATTATTTTTTTATTGCAAATTATTTGTTTATTATTTAACAAAGAGTTACGAGGGCGGATCGGAAAGTAACGCACAATAATTTTTTTCTGCCTTGGTATTGCAGCTAGAATGTTGAAATTTCACAGAGATATAGTTTGAAGTTTTCACTACAGATGGTATTTTTTGCTCAGGTGCACCTCTTGCGAGAGAAGCTTGAACTATGCAACAAAGATGGCATGCATGCTACAGTCGTCCACCTGTGAGGAACAGAGAAGTGTTGTTCGATTTTTGTGGGCCAAAGGGCATAAACCCAGTGAAATTCACAGGGACATGCGTGGCGTGTATGGGGATGATTGTATGGACCGTAGCAGTGTCTCCAGGTGGTGCACATTCTTCCAAGAGGGACGCGTGAACCTTAGTGATTCGCCACGCTCCGGCCGGCCGACAACAGCAGCAATCCCGCAGAATGTCAGAGGCATTGAGGCGGCAATTCTGAACAACCGGCGTGTGCAACTGCGAGCCTTATCGCAGAAGTGCAACATTTCCTATGGTGCGGTGTATGATATTGTTCATGAAAATTTGAAATTCCGTAAAGTTAGTGCTCGCTGGGTGCCTAAGAACCTGACAGACGACCACAAGGGCCAGCGAATGATGGCAAGCTTGGACCACTTAATGCGGTACACCGCATCAAGGACATGACTTTCTGGAAGGAATCGTCACAGGTGATGAGTCGTGGGCGTACCACTACACGCCCGAAACAAAGCAGGCATCAATGGAGTGGAAACATGCTGGTTCCCCAGTAAAGAAAAAATTCAAAGTGACTCAATCTGCCAGGAAAGTGCTTGTGACAGTGTTCTGGGATATGCATGGTGTTTTATTGGTGGACTTTGCTGAACACGGGACCACTGTGAATGCTGCGGCCTACATTAAAACTTTGGTGAAGTTGCATCGTGCCATTCGTGACAAACGTCACAACATTAACGTTAAACTTCTTCATGACATTGCTCGCCCCCATGTTGCTGCTGTCGTTCGTCAGAAAATCGCCGAATTTGGTTGGGAGGTGCTCCAGCATCCACCATACAGTCCGGATCTTGCACCATCGGACTTTCATCTGTTTGGTCCCATGAAGAAATTCCTGGCCGGCAAACGCTTTGAGAGACAGATGTGGAAGTGAAATGAGCAGTGCACAGATGGCTACACTCCAACCAAACGGACTTCTACGAACAGGGCATATTGAAACTGGCAACACGATGGGAAAAAATGTGTTGAGAAAGTTGGTGACTATGTCGAAAAGTAGGTAAAAGATGTAAGTTCATTTGTGATTTTTTTCCTTTTTTTTTACTATTAAACTTTTAAAAAAAAATATATTGTGCGTTACTTTCCGATCCGTCCTCGTATAATTATTTGCGAGTTCCAAACGAATCTAACAGATGGCGGTGTAAGGTAATTTGGTAAGGTAATTGGTTTATTATTTAACAAAGAGAGAGCCAGATGGCTGTGCTTTTTGTTGCAACCGCGAATTTCAATTGAATTACAAATATTGATTGTTTCATAATATAAGTGTGTTCAGTGTTTATTTTATTTTCAATATTATTAATTTCGTGTGTAAGTATTAGTTTTAAGTAATCTGGCTGAAAGACAGCAACTTAATTTAAATTTTTTTAACGTATACCTTAGCCACAGCAACGCGTGGCCGGGACTTCTAGTATCCTATATAATGCATTAGAGATTTAGGCAGAAGTTAAGAATACTCCGATCTATGATTTTCCATACAACATTCTTGTAATACTGTTGTTCTGCGTACTTTTTCAGTCTTTAATAGCATTTCCTGCCATTTTAAAGGTTTTGCAACGATACTTATAATATTTTATTAAATATGTATTTATGTGTGCAAATTATGGCAATTATCACAAATTATCCCCCCCCCCAATTTCTACAGAACATGAGAATGCGCGAACACTTGAAAGAAAGTTGCACTAGATAGCGGAGATACCCGTGAAAACGGAATGAAAAACAATTGAAATATACTCAATTTTCCGATGTGACAAGTTAGTGTACATCAGGTAAGTTTACACTTCATTAAATAATATGCAAGTAATTTATTTTGTTAGGTTAGGAAGGGAGACGTTGGTGTAAAATAATTCCTTATAAACATGTTTGGGGTTATATTGCAAAAGTTGGTCATACTGATTTCACACATATGCCCCCAATATAGCGGAAGTTTCTATGGTTCTGTACAACATAGAATAATTAATTGGTAGAAATAATCTATATTTTTAAATATGTCTCACTCTTTACTCAATTCAGAATCACTATGTATTCCTGTGGTTGCCCATGGTCTGGAATTGTGGTTAAGTTTATGTTAGGAACTCTCCTGGCGCTTCATTATCATTAATCACTCATCTTATCAGGTGATAAGATTAACTCCACCTTCTAGGCGCCCCAACTTCAGAAGTGGGTTACAATTAGGTCAATGCCAGGTGAGAACACCAGAAAGGTCGAAATGACAACTTGGGGCATTGAATAAAAAGAGTTGACTTTATCAACATGTTACATAAGAAATTGGGACAGGAAGTAAACATCATAGAACTAAATATATGTTCACACAGAGAAATATATTATATAAAATAAATTTACAGTTAATAACAAACGAGGAAAAAAAAATGACTGAATTCAAATACCCAGGAATAATAATTACAAACAGGGATGAGATGCACAAGGAAATTAAACACAGACTTAATTGTATGAATGCATGCTGTTATATATTATGGAGACTCTTATAATAATAATAATAATAATAATAATAATAATAATAATAATAATAATAATAATAATAATAATAATAATAATAATAATAATAATTAATAATAATAATAATAATACTTTATTTATTCTGGCAGAGTTAAGGCCATAAGGCCCTCTCTTCCACTCAACCAGCACAAATACAAATAAATATTTGACAAATATAGATATACACTATACTAATTATAAACAGTTAAATGTACAATAAATGTAGCAAAGTAAATTTCATGTACCAACAACATTTTATAGGGTAATAACAATAATGATACGATAATAATAATAATAATAATATAAATTTGATAAATTATACGAGAAACACCAATTAATATATATATACCTTACACTGGGTAATAATGAAGTCGAGGTTAGAGCAAATGTAAATTTAGATTTCTTTTAAAAGATGCCAATGTCCGGCAGCCCCTTATTTCTTGTTCCATCTTCGCTCAAAAAACGTTAAACTGAAAATATATGACACTGTTATTCCCCGAGTTATATTATATGGATGCGAAACACGGATTCTTACTTTAAGGGAGGATAAAAGATTTGCGAGAATTTGAGAATAAAGTTTATAGGAAAATTCGTGGCCCGAAGAGAGATGAAAGACAGGTTAATGGAGAGACTACATAACAATGAGCTACATGTTCTTTATAGGAATCCAGATATAACAAGAGCAGTTAAGTCTCATTGCGTAAGTTGTATCCGTTGAATCTGTCCGGGTTTCGTATTCGCACTTGAGACTTCTGAGTGATATCAAACGATGTGTGGCTCCATAAGAAGAACCCTCCGAAATACTCGAAGAGAAACTCAGCTCAGGTTTTATAAAATTATGGCTGTTCCTGTTCTTTTATATGGATCTGAATTTTGGATACTTACAAAAAAAAGATATATCACACATTCAAGCCGCTGAAATGAATTTTTTAAGATCCGTAAAAGGATGTACACGCATGGATAGATTACACAATGAATCAATATGAAATGAACTGGGGATATTTTCAATAGTTCATAAACTAGAAGAGCAAAAATACCGATGGAAAGAACATTTAGACAGAATGGACAATACAATATTACCCAAAACGATCAACACCTACAAACCGCATGGAAAAATATCTTTGGGACGCCAAGGAAACGATGGACTTGACACCGGAACAGGCCGCATTACTGACTACTTAAATATGTTCACTAAATAATAAGGGAAATAAAAAAGCTTAAAATCTATAAAAATAATAAATAATTTAAAGATAAAGGTAAAAAGCTAATGAAATAGGGGCATGGAAACTTCTGTAGGAAAACCGGAGGCAAAACGGACAGTTGTTCTTGTAGGAAAACCAGAGGGAAGCGCCCAGTTGGTAGACCAAAAATGAGGTGGGAGAATAACTTTAACCATGATTTGAGGAAAGTAGATTATACAGAGGATATTTGTAAAACATTAGTTCAGGATAGGGATGTATAGAAAGCTTATGTCCGCGCGGCCTGAATCTACAGGTTCATACATTTCTGTCATTTCTTTAGAGGAGCTGGGACAACATGAGTCTCTGTATTGAATAATAAAATGCATTTCCAGAATTGAACCTATGTTTAATATCTTTCTGCTCATCATTCTTATTTGTAATTATTTTTTCTGGGTATTTTAATTCATACACTTCTTTAAAATGTTTCTCCTTTGTCATTTCCACTATGTAATGCATTTCTATGCGTGACCATATATTTATGTTATATTGTCGTTTGCATCCAGTTCGAATTTCATAATATTACATCTATTAATACTCCTGTGAATATTTTATCAGTGAACCACAACAAACTCAATCGGTAAATAGTGAGACCGCAACTTTTTATTTGCATAGTAAAAGAATTCATATGCTTGAAACATCACCAACATACATTAAACCAACTATATCATCCACTATTAGATTTGGAGAAAATAGCCTGGATTCTAACGCCGAATGCATTTTTAACAGATTAGAAAATTAGAACTCTCCATGACGTGACAGGGGCTTAAAGCCCTTGACCTACTAGTAGCTTGTTGCCTCACATCAAGTAGTCCGAATTATAGAGGGGAGAAACATGTAGCCAATATAGGGTAACATGTAGTCAGCATGTCGTGTACCCCAGCCGTTGTAGCTGATTTTCTCAACCTGGTTCTGTACTTATTGTAACTCACTGGCACAATCAAACCCGTAGGTTTATGGTCCCGTGGACAAAAGTTCTCCATACACCTCTATCATGAGATAATATTTTCCAATCATCTGCTGTATAATCTACTTCCCTCAAATCTTGGTTAATATTATTTTCCGTCTCTTTTTTTGGCCTATCTAGTGAGAACTTTACCTCTGGTTTTCCTAAAAAAGCGTACTTATTGTATAACCCAAATTACTCAGGATGCTGGGATCCCATAATGATTACAATTTCATGAGAAAAATTATTATCCAATAAAGACTCAAACGAGAGCACGCACGTAGATCTGCGCTCAGGCGTGAAGACCTACGCTGTAAGAGCCTACCGGTACTGTACAGAACTGTTAAATTACAACCTATAAGCCTAAATCAAAATATACATTTTTTCAGCAAGCCAATTTTGTTAGATAGGGATCAAAAGTTACATTAATTGCATTGTAGGCTGATCATTTTCTTATATGAAGGACAGAAAGGGCAACGTTAAAGTGGCTGTATTTCACTAGAACTTAAGGGTTATGTTCGAAGAGAAAACGAATTATTATGTCTGGTTACTCCATCTCTCTCTTATTTTAAGGAGGAAATGATGATACGGGTATTTGAGAATAAAGTTCTTAGGAAGATGTTTGGACCAAAGAGAGATGAATAGACAGGCGAATGAAGAAAACTACATAATAGTGAGCTATATGGGCTTTATAGGAAGTAATATACCTACAGGGTGTATGAGATTAAATATTACAGACTTCCAGGGACCGTAGAGAGGACTTAGTAGATCAAGTTTTGATAAGGAACCCTTGTCCGGAAACGTACCATTTCGATGTAAAATAGGTTTAAAGATCGAAAAATAATGGGCTAATATCGTGTGTCTTGTGTTTCAGAGTAAGTATTACAGACTTCTAAGTACTGTATTACAATTATGGTTCCACGTGGCGATCCTCATCTTCGTTGCACAAAGTGTACCTGCGGCACATGTTTTCATATACACGCCCCACAAGACCTGGTGTGTGCTCAATAATTTCTGCTGCCGCCAGAATTCGTGCAAGAAGATCTTCCTCCGACTCTACAGGTGTAGTACAACCCCTAGAAATCTGTAATACTTATTGTAAAACACAAGACAAGCGAAATCAGCCCGTTGTGTTTCGATCTTCAAACTTATTTTACATAGAAATGATACGTTTGCGGACATGGGTCCCTTATCAAAGCTTTATCTACTAAGTCCCCTCTACAACCCCTAGAAGTCTGTAATACTTATTCTGAAACACTCTATATAATAATAACAGTTAAGTCTCATAGACTGCGATGTGCAAGACATGTGGCACGAATGGGAATGAAAGAGGTGCATGGAAAGTTCTTGTAGGGAAACCAGAGAAAAAAACCCAGTTGGTAGACCAAGACCGAGGTGGGAGAATAATATCAACCATGATTTGAGGGAAGTAGACTTACAGGGGATGATTAAAAACATTAGCACAGTTTATGGATGTATGGACATTTTATATTCGCGCTGCCATGAACCTACGAGTTCGATGGTGCCAGTGAATTAGTTAGTTAGTTAGTTAGTCACTCCATGTCTCTCTTATGTCACTCATAAGCAAAGTGATACGGGATATATTATATGCTAACAACATTCAGTGTGTTTTCCCATTTCTATTGAATGGAAATTTTAAATACGGTGTTATGAATACGTAATTCAACTATGAAGAGAAACTGCACAGACTATTTGATTTTAAATACTTCCTAACAATTCTCCAAAAAAGGAACCAAGCAAAAAGATAACTGAATTGTCAGAAAAAAAAACAATTAAAGTAAAATGCCAATAAAAAACAGAAATAAAATTAAACATGTAATCATTACTTCAACTAATAGGATATCAACATATATTTTATGAGAAAGGTGGTAATTCAAACTGTTTTTATTATTCTGAGATTTTTACACATTTTCGTTGTTTGGTTCTTTCTGCAAAAACATAAATGTGACACTTTCCGTAAGTGCTTTCTTACTTCGTTCATAGATGACATATGAATGCGGAAGGTGAGTTGAATATTTTTTCAAGACATGGAGCGATACTTGAGGAACATATAGCATTATCTCAAATATTTCAAATTTGGGGGTTGCTTACTTTTTTGCAGAGTGTGGTCTAATTATCATCCTCAGTTTATTTTTACCAAGTTTGTGTCAAATGGAACTCTACCGAGAAACTTTTACGGATTGTTAAGTGGTGTGGGGCGGAGTGATTGGTATATAAAGAATCCATGCCAATATGTTATTTATTCTTAAGATAAGCAGTATGTTATTGGACGGCATGGTCAGTGATAAGACGGGTTCTGATAGATTATAAAATAAAATAAGTTAAAATGTACCTTATTAGGTCAGAGCCGTCGTCCTCAACTTATAAAATAAGTACTTTTTTTGTTTTGTCTGAAGGCCTTTCAGAATCTCAATTCTAAGAACTTAAGAAGGTATATTTTAACTTATTTTATTTTATGACTATCCACCTCAACGGTTTAACAATGAATTTTATTAGTATTGATTCTGATAGATTACATAGAAAAAATAAGAATTAATCAACTAAGGAGAGTCTTCTTCAGATAATTAGTTGATAATTTTTTTTTGTTTTCTTAACCCCTTAATTGGCATCAATTGGTTTGATTCATTTAGTATTAATAATGGAACAGAAGAAAACGAACGAGTAGCAATAACATAAATGTGTGTCGAATTACACAATAAACCAAATAATAATGTGCCGCATGGTCTACAGAATTACATTCTTTTACCATTTCGGCACTGGCCTATAGAGAATTTACTCATATGTTTAGTTACACTTATAGTAGCGTCCAGATCATAACTCTCAGTGCTATTTATAATTCTTTTCCCGGGACCATCAGATGCAAAGATTGATTCATCTTTCCTACATATAGATCCATTAACATATATTAATTATTGACAAGAATTCCTTAACACACTGTAGTAATTTATGATTCGTTATTAAACTCAATATATTATTTTCAACCATGAAAGCTAGAAAGGAAAGGGGAGCTAATGTAACCTTGAGAAAGCTCGTAGACAGGAAACGTACAAGACAGCAGTAGCATGACTAGCAAATACAATAATTAGACATTCTTATTTACTTAAAATAAGATTAATATATATATATATATATATATATATATATATATATATCCAACCGCTGTGGTCTCGAGGTAGCGTGCTGCCTTGTCACGCAGCGGGCCCAGGTTCGATCCCCGGTCGGGGCAGTTTTTCTGGGTGAGGTTTTTATCGGGGTTTTTCCTCACCTGTAAGACAAATGTCAGGAAAACTTTAAGGCCCAAACGGTCCCCGAAAATCATATGGCCATCATCCTTATCATTATCATCCTTACCATTATCATCCTTCACCGGTGTGGAAAGCAACGGGAAGCTACCACACCTACACAATTCCCTAGTAAAGCTGCAAGCATAGCATGAAAATGCTATGATTGCAGTGAAGGACGTGCCTTCGGGCAGAATTACTATGGATGGATATATATATATATATATATATATATATATTTTGCAAGTCTGAAGTTGAAATATAAAAAAATATTAAATATAAGTTATACTTGATCATTCTAAAGTTTAAAGAAAACAATAATAATAACAAAAGTAATAATCTTTACACCCTCAAACGCCCATGCATACCCTTTCAGTCCAGCCTAGGGTACCCTACCCTGGCTTACCGGACCAAACTCAAAACAACACAGCTCTCCTTGAGCTCACGCCCTTCAGACGACAACCGAACCAACTGAATGAATTTAATGAATGAATTAATTAATTAATGATACAGCTTACCACTTGTTTCGCTTATTTGAGAGTTCCAAGGTAGAGGGGAAGTTGCGCAGTACAAACAGAGCAAAGGGAGGGGTAGGAAGGAGAGTGGCAGTAAACACAAAGAGAAAAGAAATTGGCATAGTGCATTAATCTCACTATAGAGGGAGGAAAACAGTACAGATGTTTCGTACCGAAATAGCACTTTCGGTACAATAAAAATCGGGCGTAATTTTGTTTACAGTGCGGTCCACAACATTTAAATAATTGGGACGAGAAATTAGTGTCTCAAACAACACTTTTATAAACAACCCGAAGAGGGCAAAAAATATGACCCTAAAGCGGGGAGAGCAGGGTCACCTGTTCATCATTTACACACACACACAATCTAAAAAAAAAAATATTCCTGTGTCCAAAGCGTTTTAAATTTGTAAATTATTTCTCTATTCTTCTCTATCATCTTCCCATTCCAATTCTTCCATACATATCTCCCTCATACCTCTTCTGATATCATACATCCATTTAAATCTAGGTCGATCTCTCTTTTCCTTTCCAAGATGGAAGCCAGTTCCCAAAGCTTTTCTGGGGAATCTTTCCTATGAACATTTTACGCATGTAGCCACACCATTCTAGCTATATGTATCTCACAATATCTAATATTGAATTTTGGACTTTTATTTGTTGTCTGATGTCTGTAAAATTATCACGGTCTAAAGGACATGCTACATGTCCTAATAATTATAACAACACATTACACTTATAATGATATAACTAATAAAATAGCAAAATTCCAGGGAATGCGTGGTACGATAAAACGATCACTAAATAAAAAAACAACAAAAGAGACCCAATTGAAATTTTATAAAACGTTGGGCAGTACCGGTACTGCTCTATGGTTCAGAAGCCTGGATACATAAAAAACAAGAATCTAATAATAATAATAATATAATAATAATATAATAATAATTAATAATAATAATAATAGCTTTATTTTACCTGGCAGAGTTAAGGCCTTAAGGCCTTGTCTACCACTCAACCAGGTTAGATCTAAGTAGGATAACGGCGACAGAAACGAAATTTTTGAGATCTGTTAAAGGGTGCACTAAGGAAGACAGAATCAAGAACACAGAAATAAGACAGGAACTTGAAATATTTGCAATAACTGATAAAATAATTCATATAGACAAAAATGGAAGCAACACATAGACGAATGAAGATAGATTTCCGAAACAAATAACAAAATACAAACCTAAAGGCACCCGAGATGTGGGCAGACCTAGAAAGAGATGGACTGAAGTCGGAACGGGTCAACAGACCTAATCTATGAATGCAGATGACGATGATGATGACATTACACTTAATAAGTCAAGGGATAAGATGGGTCCTTTGTACCGAAACACATTCCTGAATAACATGTTAACGTTTATTGGTAGATATCTGTTCCACACACATATTTTTCAAAAGTTCGAGATTAAAGTTAACAGTTTAATTTATGTTGACAAAATAATGCTCTATTGTTACATTCCTTTGTATTTGTTTAATTTTTGTTGCATTTTTTTCGGTCTTCTAATGTTATTTAACGGCATTCTTAAAGAACTTTTGTTATTTCCGTCATAATTCAAATGTAGGCGCAAAACAGGCATTTTATTTCAGGTTTGAGGTTTTTTACCTCTTAGTATATGTATTCAACGACGCTCTTTTCAAGAAACATTTAATTTAATTCCCATTAATAATTTAACAACCTTACCATTAATTAAGCTCTATAATTTCCCCTATTAGCATTACAATTTAAATCTGAGCGTGACAGTATGGACAAATCTTACTCAGAGACCTTTTTTAACATGATTGGGGTTCTTTTGCGTACTATAAATCTACGACACGGGGCCCGCGTTTTTAGTTCCTTCCGAAGAAACTCATGAACAGGTATTTTTTGCCCTTATATCGATAACCAAATTATTTTTCTTTTTCTTCTTCGGCTTTCCCTCACTTACAAGTTTGCCGTCTTCAGTTTCCATTTCTTTATATCATTCCAATCTCCTTCTTCCAAATTACTACCATCCATAATAGTTCTGACATAGGTTTTCCATCTTGGTCTGCCACGGTTATTTCTTCCAAGGGGTGACCATTGGTAGCCTATATATTTTTTGGCCCATCTTTTGTTTTTACATTCTTTCTACAAGGCCATACCATTTAAGAGTTTGATTTTGAATCCTGTTAACAACAGATGTGGTGGCATTCATTTCTCTCCAAAAGAATCAATTTCTTATTTTATCATCTTGTTTTTTGAAGGCTTCTTCTAAGGTAATCAAATTCAACTGTTCCAATTGTATTCCTTTTGTAATTCAAAGACCAAGTTTCACTTCTATATGACAAAATCTTATAAATTTTTAATTTTAGTTTCCTTTTTAATATTGTTGTTCCAAATTATTCCATGTAAAGTCTTAGTTGCATTTCTTGCCATTGCAATTATAATTTGAACATCTCTTTCGCATGTACTTAAACTTGTAATTATTGATCCAAGATATTTAAAAAATTTAACTTTTTTATTTTCCTTGTTTCGAGCATGAGATTACCAAATTAAAGTGAATGTTGGAATGTACAGAAATGGATCTATTAAAGAAGATCTACAGAATGTTCTAAATTAGGATCAGAAACAGTATTACCCAAGAAGACATTAACTTTAACGAAACAATTATTCAATTTCTGGGAAATAAACAATTACAATGGTTTGGATACGTGAAAAGGAAGAGTGGAGATAGATTTCCAGTTAGGGGTTTGGAGTGGGTTCCTAATAGGAGAAAAAAGAAGAGGGAGACCTAAGAAGACATGGGTAGAATAATTATAAATTTGATGATGGACAGAAGACTGCAGAATGGTGACTGGAAGGACAGAGATCAATTGAGGAAGATAATAAAAACTTAATATTGAGCACAGGAGGGTGTTGTATACATTTAAAAGCCTGTTGAATAATAAAAATAATATTTCGGCTTTCGGATTTCGGTCAACAGACCGGGTTTTGAATCTGCAAATCCTCGGAAACCTGGGCGAGCTGGTGTCTGCTAGTCCTACTTCTCCGAGAATCTTTGTCATTCCTTATATTTTATATAACTGGGCAATAAACTGTGACTTTCAATTACATAAATATCTAACAAGATCTAGACTTCTACAGCATTAGAATTTGATTAGAAGAGAATTGAAAACTCTGTTTAGTATCCCTAGGTTTGATCAGCTGTCACGTTACACTGCGCAACAGAAAAGGAACTTTTATTTTTGTCTCAGAAAGAAAAATATGTAATTCTGATAGTATTTTTTCTCCTGAATTCAAATATGATATCGGTTTTTCTCCATCACGCAAGGTTTCCGAGAGACAGGAATTTATAATTTCAAACACTTTAATATTTTCTACATTCGTAACTACACAGTATTCGAACATTCGGACTCACCTATAAAGTAAGAAATGACGATTTTCTGCTATATTTCACCTGTAGAGCATCCCTCTTGATGGTCCAACAATAATCGGCTAGCATATTAGGATTCCATTTGCCTGGGTATCTCTTTTCCATAGCTGAAATATCCTGATGAAAGTGTTCCCCGTGCTCATCGCTCACTGTGCCAAGATTTCCCGGGAAGAAATCTAGACTTATTAAAAAAATAATTATTTAAAACCATTAATTGAAATTTAAATAAAAAACTGTGGGTGATGGAGAAATTCCGAATACATATTTCAAAACACGATAAAAAAACTGCATCAAGTACAACTATTGGTACTCATGAGACAAAAATCATATTGACCAGTGTTATTGAGCAATCAACTTGCAATATTTTTCAATAATTAAAGTATATAACATATTACCGTATGTACTATAGGGCCGGAGCTAAAAAAAAAGTCCATCGGTGAACTATAAAAGTAGCTTTTTGGACGCTTAAATGGCTTTCCCAGCCTAATCCATAACAAATACACGGAATTAATGTAAACATAATTGAATATCTAAAAAAGAAATCGACAAAATTTCCGCGACGGCATATGTCTTTATTTTACGCATAATTCACAATAAACAATTTTGTGTTTCAAAATTAGATTAAAAGTAAGATGTAATTATAAAGATTTTCCCATCAACACAATGTTAATTCTTATCAAATTAAATATGATAGTTATCTTGAACAATCCCGCGCCGTAGTCGAGTGGTCAAGCCAAGAGGTATTGTCGCAGAACTGCGCTGGTTCGGGTCTCCATGAGGAAATATATTTTCTAATGGAATTTCGGTCAGTATCGAATCGGTGTCCACCCAGCATCGCGAGGAATTTTGGTAGCTACAATGAGAGTGGCTCGAGGTTCAGAAACCCTGTTATAACGGCTGGAGGAACCGACATGCTGACCACATACCATCCCTACACTGACATGATGATCTCAGGTGCACCTCTTGCGAGAGAAGCTTGAACTATGCAACAAGATGGCGCGCATGCTACAGTCGTCCACCTGTGAGGAACAGAGAAGTGTTGTTCGATTTTGTGGGCCAAGGGCATAAACCCAGTGAAATTCACAGGGACATGCGTGGCGTGTATGGGGATGATTGTATGGACCGTAGCAATGTCTCCAGGTGGTGCACGTTCTTCCAAGAGGGACGCGTGGACCTTAGTGATTCGCCACGCTCCGGTCGGCCGACAACAGCAGCAATCCCGCAGAATGTCAGAGGCATTGAGGTGGCAATTCTGAACGACCGGCGTGTGCAACTGCGAGCCTTATCGCAGAAGTTCAACATTTCCAATGGTGCGGTGTACGATATTGTTCATGAAAATTTGAAATTCCGTAAAGTTAGTGCTCGCTGGGTGCCTAAGAACCTGACAGACGACCACAAGGGGCAGCGAATGATGGCAAGCTTGGACCACTTAACGCGGTACACCGCATCAAGGACATGACTTTCTGGAAGGAATCGTCACAGGTGATGAGTCGTGGGCGTACCACTACACGCCCGAAACAAAGCAGGCATCAATGGAGTGGAAACATGCTGGTTCCCCAGTAAAGAAAAAATTCAAAGTGACTCAATCTGCCAGGAAAGTGCTTGTGACAGTGTTCTGGGATATGCATGGTGTTTTATTGGTGGACTTTGCTGAAGACGGGACCACTGTGAATGCTGCGGCCTACATTAAAACTTTGGTGAAGTTGCGTCGTGCCATTCGTGACAAACATCACAACATTAACGTTAAACTTCTTCATGACATTGCTCGCCCCCATGTTGCTGCTGTCGTTCGTCAGAAAATCGCCGAATTTGGTTGGGAGGTGCTCCAGCATCCACCATACAGTCCGGATCTTGCACCATCGGACTTTCATCTGTTTGGTCCCATGAAGAAATTCCTGGCCGGCAAACGCTTTGAGACAGATGTGGAAGTGAAATCAGCAGTGCGCAGATGGCTACCCTCCAACCAAACGGACTTCTACGAACAGGGCATATTGAAACTGGTAACACGATGGGAAAAATGTGTTGAGAAAGTTGGTGACTATGTCGAAAAGTACGTAAAAGATGTAAGTTCATTTGTGATTTTTTTCCTTTTTTTTTACTATTAAACTTAAAAAAAAATATATTGTGCGTTACTTTCCGATCCGCCCTCGTATAATTATTTGTGAGTTCCAAACGATTATAACAGATGGCGGTGTAAGGTAATTTGGTAAGGTAATTGGTTTATTATTTAACAAAGAGAGATCCAGATGGCTGTGCTTTTTGTTGCAACCGCGAATTTCAATTGAATTACAAATATTGATTGTTTCATAATATAAGTGTGTTCAGTGTTTATTTTATTTTCAATATTATTAATTTCGTGTGTAAGTATTAGTTTTAAGTAATCTGGCTGAAAGACAGCAACTTAATTAAAATTTTTTTAACGTATACCTTAGCCACAGCAACGCGTGGCCGGGATTTCTAGTATCCTATATAATGCATTAGAGATTCAGGCAGGAGTTAAGAATACTCCGATCTATGATTTTCCATACAACATTCTTGTAATACTGTTGTTCTGCGTACTTTTTCAGTCTTTAATAGCATTTCCTGCCATTTTAAAGGTTTTGCAACGATACTTATAATATTTTATTAAATATGTATTTATGTGCGCAAATTATGGCAATTATCACAAATTATCCCCCCCCCAATTTCTACAGAACATGAGAATGCGCGAACACTTGAAAGAAAGTTGCACTAGATAGCGGAGATACCCGTGAAAACGGAATGAAAAACAATTGAAATATACTCAATTTTCCGATGTGACAAGTTAGTGTACATCAGGTAAGTTTACACTTCATTAAATAATATGCAAGTAATTTTATTTTGTTAGGTTAGGAAGGGAGACGTTGGTGTACAATAATTCCTTATAAACATGTTTGGGGTTATATTGCAAAAGTTGATCATACTGATTTCACACATATGTCCCTAATATAGCGGAAGTTTCTATGGTTCTGTACAACATAGAATAATTAATTGGTAGAGATAATCTATATTTTTAAATATATCTCACTCTATACACAATTCAGAATCACTATGCATTCCTGTGGTTGCCCATGGTCTGGAATTGTGGTTAAGTTTATGTTAGGAACTCTCCTGGCGCTTCATTATCATTAATCACTCATCTTATCAGGTGATAAGATTAACTCCACCTTCTAGGCGCCCCAACTTCAGAAGTGGGTTACAATTAGGCCAATGCCAGGTGAGAACACCAGAAAGGTCGAAATGACAACTTGGGGCATTGAATAAAAAGAGTTGACTTTATCAACATGTTACGTAAGAAATTGGGACAGGAAGTAAACATCATAGAACTAAATATATGTTCACACAGAGAAATATATTATATAAAATAAATTTACAGTTAATAACAAACGAGGAAAAAAAAATGGCTGAATTCAAATACCCAAGAATAATAATTACAAACAGGGATGAGATGCACAAGGAAATTAAACACAGGCTTAATTGTATGAATGCATGCTGTTATATATTATGGAGACTCTTATAATAATGATGACAATGATGATGATGATGATGATAATAATAATAATAATAATAATCTCTCTATCTATCTTCGGGTTTTTACAGCTGCTGCCGTCTTCCCGTGCCAAACCTCCAAAGCCTACGGTCTTGGGCATCTTCGATGCTTAGCCCTCTAGCTTGCATTACTGTCTTCATGTTTTCCTTCCATGTCAACCTTGGTCTTCCTCTTTTCTTCTTTCTGTTCGGATGCCATTCATATAGTTGCTTCGGCCATCGCTCATCTTCCATTCTTAAAACATGTCCTAACCACTTTAATTCCTTCTCCTCAATTCTTTCAATTATGCTTTCTTCTGCTTCCATTATGTTTCTAATTTCCTTATTTGTGACACGTTCTAATTTAGACTTTCTGGCACTTCTTCGTAAATAATCCATTTCTAGAGCTATTAGTCTATTCTTGTAGTACTTATTGATTGTCCATACCTCACTTCCGTACATTGCAACAGATTCCACCAATGTTTTTACCAATATATTTTTTTGTGTCTTTCCAAATATGTTTATCCCACCATATGGAATTTAATGATGATATTATTTTGCTACTCAATTCAATTCTATGTTTTATGTTCTCTCTGCCTATCCCTTCGATGTTATCCATAATCATTCCCAAATATTTAGTTTGTTTCACTTGCTTTATTTGGATTCCTTCTTCCAATATTAAATTTTCTCTTTCATTGCTATTTATTGCCAGATATTCTGTTTTTTTGTAAATTTACTGTGAGACCCCATGATTCATATGTGTTTTTCAACCTTTTTATCATGAATTCCATATCAAATTTGTCTTGCGCTAAAACCAGTTGATCATCGGCAAATTGTAATGTCAGCAAAAATCTGTTGCCTATTGGGATCCCCATACCTTTGCAGCTTTGTTTCCATTTCGTTAATATAAATTCTACATAAATATTAAATAAAATTGGTGATAGACTGCACCCTTGTTTCAATCCCTTTGAGGTTTTTATAGGATTAGACATTATATTTCCCATTTTAACATAAGCGGAGTTATCTTTATAGATTTGTTTAATAATTTCTATTAGGTTTCTGTCAATATTGTATTTCTCCAATACTTCCCATAATTTGTTCCTCGGAATTGAGTCATAAGCTTTTCTCTAAATCTATCATTGTCAAACGGGTTTCTTCTCCAACTGCAGTCCGTTTTTCAATTAACTGTTGTATTGCAAATATATTGTCAACACATGACCTTCCTGGTCTGAATCCATTTTGATCTTCTCCTAATTTGTCTTTAATAATAATAATAATAATAATAATAATAATAATAATATAATAATAATAATAATAATATAATACTTTATTTATTCTGGCAGAGTTAAGGCCATAAGGCCCTCTCTTCCACTCAACCAGCACAAATACAAATAAATATTTGACAAATATAGATATACACTATACTAAGTATAAACAGTTAAATGTACAATAAATGTAGCAAAGTAAATTTCATGTACCAACAACATTTTATAGGGTAATAACAATAATGATACGATAATAATAATAATAATATAAATTTGATAAATTATACGAGAAACACCAATTAAATATATATACCTTACACTGGGTAATAATGAAGTCGAGGTTAGAGCAAATGTAAATTTAGATTTCTTTTAAAAGATGCCAATGTCCGGCAGCCCCTTATTTCTTGTTCCATCTTCGCTGTTAAAACGTTAAACTGAAAATATATGACACTGTTATTCCCCCAGTTATATTATATGGATGCGAAACACGGATTCTTACTTTAAGGGAGGATAAAAGATTTGCGAGAATTTGAGAATAAAGTTTATAGGAAAATTCGTGGCCCGAAGAGAGATGAAAGACAGGTTAATGGAGAAGACAATGAGCTACATGTTCTTTATAGGAATCCAGATATAACAAGAGCAGTTAAGTCTCATTGCGTAAGTTGTATCCGTTGAATCTGTCCGGGTTTCGTATTCGCACTTGAGACTTCTGAGTGATATCAAACGATGTGTGGCTCCATAAGAAGAACCCTCCGAAATACTCGAAGAGAAACTAAGCTCAGGTTTTATAAAATTATGGCTGTTCCTGTTCTTTTATATGGGTCTGAATTTTGGATACTTACAAAAAAAGATATATCACACATTCAAGCCGCTGAAATGAATTTTTTAAGATCCGTAAAAGGATGTACACGCATGGATAGATTACACAATGAATCAATATGAAATGAACTGGAGATATTTTTCAATAGTTCATAAACTAGAAGAGCAAAAATACCGATGGAAAGAATATTTAGACAGAATGGACAATACAATATTACCCAAAACGATCAACACCTACAAACCGCATGGAAAAATATCTTTGGGACGCCAAGGAAACGATGGACTTGACACCGGAACAGGCCGCATTACTGACTACTTAAATATGTTCACTAAATAATAAGGGAAATAAAAAAAGCTTAAAATCTATAAAAATAATAAATAATTTAAAGATAAAGGTAAAAAGCTAATGAAATAGGGGCATGGAAACTTCTGTAGGAAAACCGGAGGCAACACGGACAGTTGTTCTTGTAGGAAAACCAGAGGTAAGCGCCCAGTTGGTAGACCAAAAATGAGGTGGGAGAATAACTTTAACCATGATTTGAGGAAAGTAGATTATACAGAGGATATTTGTAAAACATTAGTTCAGGATAGGGATGTTTGGAAAGCTTATGTCCGCGCGGCCTGAATCTACGGTTTCATACATTTCTGTCATTTCTTTAGAGGAGCTGGGACAACATGAGTCTCTGTATTGAATAATAAAATGCATTTCCAGAATTGAACCTATGTTTAATATCTTTCTGCTCATCATTCTTATTTGTAATTATTTTTTCTGGGTATTTTAATTCATACACTTCTTTAAAATGTTTCTCCTTTGTCAATAAATATTCATTTCCACTATGTAATGCATTTCTATGCGTGACCATATATTTATGTTATATTGTCGTTTGCATCCAGTTCGAATTTCATAATATTACATCTATTAATACTCCTGTGAATATTTTATCAGTGAACCACAACAAACTCAATCGGTAAATAGTGAGACCGCAACTTTTTATTTGCATAGTAAAAGAGATTCATATGCTTGAAACATCACCAACATACATTAAACCAACTATATCATCCACTATTAGATTTGGAGAAAATAGCCTGGATTCTAACGCCGAATGCATTTTTAACAGATTAGAAAATTAGAACTCTCCATGACGTGACAGGGGCTTAAAGCCCTTGACCTACTAGTAGCTTGTTGCCTCACATCAAGTAGTCCGAATTATAGAGGGGAGAAACATGTAGCCAATATAGGGTAACATGTAGTCAGCATGTCGTGTACCCCAGCCGTTGTAGCTGATTTTCTCAACCTGGATCTGTACTTATTGTAACTCACTGGCACAATCAAACCCGTAGGTTTATGGTCCCGTGGACAAAAGTTCTCCATACACCTCTATCATGAGATAATATTTTCCAATCATCTGCTGTATAATCTACTTCCCTCAAATCTTGGTTAATATTATTTTCCGTCTCTTTTTTTGGCCTATCTAGTGAGAACTTTACCTCTGGTTTTCCTAAAAAAGCGTACTTATTGTATAACCCAAATTACTCAGGATGCTGGGATCCCATAATGATTACAATTTCATGAGAAAAATTATTATCCAATAAAGACTCAAACGAGAGCACGCACGTAGATCTGCGCTCAGGCGTGAAGACCTACGCTGTAAGAACCTACCGGTACTGTACAGAACTGTTAAATTACAACCTATAAGCCTAAATCAAAATATACATTTTTTCAGCAAGCCAATTTTGTTAGATAGGGATCAAAAGTTACATTAATTGCATTGTAGGCTGATCATTTTCTTATATGAAAGACAGAAAGGGCAACGTTAGAGTGGCTGTATTTCACTAGAACCTAAGGGTTATGTTCGAAGAGAAAACGATTTATTATGTCTGGTTACTCATCTTTCTCTTACTTTAAGGAGGAAATGATGATACGGGTATTTGAGAATAAAGTTCTTGGGAAGATGTTTGTACCAAAGAGAGATGAATAGACAGGCGAATGAAGAAAACTACATAATAGTGAGCTATATGGGCTTTATAGGAAGTCATATACCTACAGGGTGCATGAGATTAAATATTAGACTTCAAGGGACCGTAGAGAGGACTTAGTAGATCAAGTTTTGATAAGGAACGTACCATTTCGTTGTAAAATAGGTTTAAAGATCGAAAAACAATGGGCTAATATCGTGTGTCTTGTGTTTCAGAGTAAGTATTACAGACTTCTAAATACTGTATTACAAGTATGGTTCCACGTGGCGATCCTCATCTTCGTTGCACAAAGTGTACCTGCGGCACATGTTTTCATATACACGCCCCACAAGACCTGGTGTGTGCTCAATAATTTCTGCTGCCGCCAGAATTCGTGCAAGAAGATCTTCCTCCGACTCTACAGGTGTAGTACAACCCCTAGAAATCTGTAATACTTATTGTAAAACACAAGACAAGCGAAATCAGCCCGTTGTGTTTCGATCTTCAAACTTATTTTACATAGAAATGATACGTTTGCGGACATGGGTCCCTTATCAAAGCTTTATCTACTAAGTCCCCTCTACAACCCCTAGAAGTCTGTAATACTTATTCTGAAACACTCTATATAATAATAACAGTTAAGTCTCATAGACTGCGATGTGCAAGACATGTGGCACGAATGGGGAATGAAAGAGGTGCATGGAAAGTTCTTGTAGGGAAACCAGAGAAAAAAAACCCAGTTGGTAGACCAAGACCGAGGTGGGAGAATAATATCAACCATGATTTGAGGGAAGTAGACTTACAGGAGATGATTAAAAACATTAGCACAGTTTATGGATGTATGGACATTTTATATTCGCGCTGCCATGAACCTACGAGTTCGATGGTGCCAGTGAATTAGTTAGTTAGTTAGTTAGTCACTCCATGTCTCTCTTATGTCACTCATAAGCAAAGTGATACGGGATATATTATATGCTAACAACATTCAGTGTGTTTTCCCATTTCTATTGAATGGAAATTTTAAATACGGTGTTATGAATACGTAATTCAACTATGAAGAGAAACTGCACAGACTATTTGATTTTAAATACTTCCTAACAATTCTCCAAAAAGGAACCAAGCAAAAAGATAACTGAATTGTCAGAAAAAAAACAATTAAAGTAAAATGCCAATAAAAAAACAGAAATAAAATTAAACATGTAATCATTACTTCAACTAATAGGATATCAATATATATTTTATGAGAAAGGTGGTAATTCAAACTGTTTTTATTATTCTGAGATTTTTACACATTTTCGTTGTTTGGTTCTTTCTGCAAAAACATAAATGTGACATATTCCGTAAGTGCTTTCTTACTTCGTTCATAGATGACATATGAATGCGGAAGGTGGGTTGAATATTTTTTCAAGACATGGATCGATACTTGAGGAACATATAGCATTATCTCAAATATTTCAAATTTGGGGGTTGCTTACTTTTTTGCAGAGTGTGGTCTAATTATCATCCTCAGTTTATTTTTACCAAGTTTGTGTCAAATGGAACTCTACCGAGAAACTTTTACGGATTGTTAAGTGGTGTGGGCGGAGTGATTTGGCATATAAAGAATCCATGCCAATATGTTATTTATTCTTAAGATAAGCAGTATGTTATTGGACGGCATGGTCAGTGATAAGACGGGTTCTGATAGATTATAAAATAAAATAAGTTAAAATGTACCTTATTAGGTCAGAGCCGTCGTCCTCAACTTATAAAATAAGTACTTTTTTTGTTTTGTCTGAAGGCCTTTCAGAATCTCAATTCTAAGAACTTAAGAAGGTATATTTTAACTTATTTTATTTTATGACTATCCACCTCAACGGTTTAACAATGAATTTTATTAGTATTGATTCTGATAGATTACATAGAAAAAATAAGAATTAATCAACTAAGGAGAGTCTTCTTCAGATAATTAGTTAATTGGCATCAATTGGTTTGATTCATTTAGTATTAATAATGGAACAGAAGAAAACGAACGAGTAGCAATAACATAAATGTGTGTCGAATTACACAATAAACCAAATAATAATGTGCCGCATGGTCTACAGAATTACATTCTTTTACCATTTCGGCACTGGCCTATAGAGAATTTACTCATATGTTTAGTTACACTTATAGTAGCGTCCAGATCATAACTGTCAGTGCTATTTATAATTCTTTTCCCGGGACCATCAGATGCAAAGATTGATTCATCTTTCCTATATAGATTCATCAACATGCATTAATTATTGACAAGAATCCCTTAACACACTGTAGTAATTTATGATTCGTTATTAAACTCAGTATATTATTTTCAACCATGAAAGCTAGAAAGGAAAGGGGAGCTAATGTAACCTTGAGAAAGCTCGTAGACAGGAAACGTACAAGACAGCAGTAGCATGACTAGCAAATACAATAATTAGACATTCTTATTTACTTAAAATAAGATTTTATATATATATATATATATATATATATATATATATATATATATATATCCACCGCTGTGGTCTCGAGGTAGCGTGCTGCCTTGTCACGCAGCGGGCCCGGGTTCGATCCCCGGTCGGGGCAGTTTTTCTGGGTGAGGTTTTTATCGGGGTTTTTCCTCACCTGTAAGACAAATGTCAGGAAAACTTTAAGGCCCAAACGGTCCCCGAAAACCATATGGCCATCATCCTTATCATTATCATCCTTACCATTATCATTCATCATCCTTCACCGGTGTGGAAAGCAACGGGAAGCTACCACACCTACACAATTCCCTAGTAAAGCTGCAAGCATAGCATGAAAATGCTATGATTGCAGTGAAGGACCTGCCTTCGGGCAGAATTACTATGGATATATATATATTTTTTTTTTGCAAGTCTGAAGTTGAAATATAAAAAATATTAAACATGTTATATTTGATCATTCTAAAGTTTAAAGAAAACAATAATAATAACAAAAGTAATAATCTTTACACACTCAAACGCCCATGCATATCCTTTCAGTCCAGCCTAGGGTACCCTACCCTGGCTTACCGGACCAAACTCAAAACAACACAGCTCTCCTTGAGCTCACGCCCTTCAGACGACAACCGAACCAACTGAATGAATTTAATGAATGAATTAATTAATTAATGATGCAGCTTACCACTTGTTTCGCTTATTTGAGAGGTTCCAAGGTAGAGGGGAAGTTGCGCAGTACAAACAGAGCAAAGGGAGGGGAAGGAAGGAGAGTGGCAGTAAACACAAAGAGAAAAGAAATTGGCATAGTGCATTAATCTCACTATAGAGGGAGGAAAACAGTACAGATGTTTCGTACCGAAATAGCACTTTCGGTACAATAAAAATCGTGCGTCATTTTGTTTACAGTGCGGTCCACAACATTTAAATAATTGGGACGAGAAATTGGTGTCTCAAACAACACTTTTGTAAACAACCCGAAGAGGGCAAAAAATATGACCCTAAAGCGGGGAGAGCAGGGTCACCTGTTCATCATTTACACACACACAATCTAAAAAAAAATATTCCTGTGTCCAAATCGTTTTAAATTTGTAAATTCTTTCTCTATTCTTCTCTATCTTCCCATTCCAATTCTTCCATACGTATCTCCCTCATACCTCTTCTGATATCATACATCCATTTAAATCTAGGTCGATCTCTCTTTCCTTTCCAAGATGGAATCCATTCCCAAAGCTTTTCTGGGTAATCTTTCCTATGACATTTTACGCATGTAGCCACACCATTCTAGCTATATGTATCTCACAATATCTAATATTGAATTTTGGACTTTTATTTGTTGTCTGATGTCTGTAAAATTATCACGGTCTAAAGGACATGCTACATGTCTAATAATTATAACAACACATTACACTTATAATGATATAACTAATAAAATAGCAAAATTCCAGGGAATGCGTGGTACGATAAAACGATCACTAAATAACAAAACAACAAAAGAGACCCAATTGAAATTTTATAAAACGTTGGCAGTACCGGTACTGCTCTATGGTTCAGAAGCCTGGATACATAAAAAACAAGATCTAATAATAATAATAATAATAATAATAATAATAATAATAATAATAATATAATAATAATAATAATAATAATAATAATAATAATAATAATAATAATAATAATAATAATAGCTTTATTTTACCTGGCAGAGTTAAGGCCTTAAGGCCTTGTCTACCACTCAACCAGGTTAGATCTAAGTAGGAAAACGGCGACAGAAACGAAATTTTTGAGATCTGTTAAAGGGTGCACTAAAGGAAGACAGAATCAAGAACACAGAAATAAGACAGGAACTTGAAATATTTGCAATAACTGATAAAATAATTCATATAGACAAAAATGGAAGCAACACATAGACGAATGAAGATAGATATCCGAAACAAATAACAAAATACAAACCTAAAGGCACCCGAGATGTGGGCAGACCTAGAAAGAGATGGACTGAAGTCGGAACGGGTCAACAGACCTAATCTATGAATGCAGATGACGATGATGATGATGACATTAGACTTAATAAGTCAAGGGATAAGATGGGTCCTTTGTACCGAAACACATTCCTGAATAACATGCAAACGTTTATTGGTAGATATCTGTTCCGCACTCATATTTTTCAAAAGTTCGTGATTAAAGTTAACAGTTTAATTTATGTTGACAAAATAATGTTCTATTGTTACATTCCTTTGTATTTGTTTAATTTTTGTTGCATTTTTTTCGGTCTTCTAATGTTATTTAACGACATTCTTAAAGAACTTAGGTTATTTCCGTCATAATTCAAATGTAGGCGCAAGACAGGCATTTTATTTCAGGTTTGAGGTTTTTTACCTCTTAGTACGAGGGCGGATCGGAAAGTAACGCACAATATTTTTTTTTAAAAAGTTTAATAGTAAAAAAAAGGAAAAAAATCACAAATGAACTTACATATTTTACCTACTTTTCGACATAGTCACCAACTTTCTCAACACATTTTTCCCATCGTGTTACCAGTTTCAATATGCCCTGTTCGTAGAAGTCCGTTTGGTTGGAGTGTATCCATCTGCGCACTGCTGATTTCACTTCCACATCTGTCTCAAAGCGTTTGCCGGCCAGGAATTTCTTCATGGGACCAAACAGATGAAAGTCTGATGGTGCAAGATCCGGACTGTATGGTGGATGCTGGAGCACCTCCCAACCAATTCGGCGATTTTCTGACGAACGACAGCAGCAACATGGGGGCGAGCATTGTCATGAAGAAATTTAACGTTATTGTTGTGACGTTTGTCACGAATGGCACGACGCAACTTCACCAAAGTTTTAATGTAGGCCGCAGCATTCACAGTGGTCCCGAGTTCAGCAAAGTCCACCAATAAAACACCATGCATATCCCAGAACACTGTCACAAGCACTTTCCTGGCAGATTGAGTCACTTTGAATTTTTTCTTTACTGGGGAACCAGCATGTTTCCACTCCATTGATGCCTGCTTTGTTTCGGGCGTGTAGTGGTACGCCCACGACTCATCACCTGTGACGATTCCTTCCAGAAAGTCATGTCCTTGTGCGGTGTACCGCGTTAAGTGGTCCAAGCTTGCCATCATTCGCTGGTCTCCATGAGGAAATAAATTTTCTAATGGAATTTCGGTCAGTATCGAATCGGTGTCCATCCATCATCGTGAGGTATTTTGGTAGCTACAAAGAGAGTGGCTCGAGGTTCAGAAACCCTGCTATAACGGCTGGAGGAACCGACATGCTGACCACATACCACCCCTACACTGACAGGATGATCATCTACCTCTGCGATTAACAAATGTGCACGTGAGGCCAGCAGCCGTCTGGTAGGCAAAGGGCCTTCAGGCCTGTTGCGCCAAGGAGATGTTTAGAGTTACTTTGGGCATTAAGTGAACGTGTTTTAAATCATGTTTCTTTGCGTACATTAAAAAAATATATTTATTCATAACCTCTTTATTTTTTTTTTCTCCACGCGAACAACGACGCGGGCCACGCTAGTTGGGAAGCTTCGGGGTTTTTAAATAATATAACTTTTAAATGCCCTGACGGATACAGTGGAATGAATTGCCTAACTACGTAGAAACTAGATCATTGTCATCCACTAGGTACTTTGTAGAAGACGTAAATAATTTAGCAGATAGAGCGTCTTACAGCTTTGCGCCATTACAAACCTCAGCAGAGAGCGGAGGATTTGCAAAATTCATCCAACAAGTGAAAATTTAATTACTCGAGGTCCTTCAAGTCACGAGGCCGGAGGAGCTCAAAAAGAAGATTAAATTTTCAATACGTGATTCCTGCCTCTTTTTAATGTAAAATGTAAGAAATAGCTTTTCTATAGCTTCAAGTTTCTATAACACGCTTTAGTGTGGAGCTATCGCCTTATGATTAAATATTCTCGCATTCACCAAACGTCAATCTATCAACTACATGAAATCAACTCAAAGGGGTGGTCCAACCCTTCTTTCAAATTCCTCAGATTTTATTAAACTAAGTAAATAATTGATAGGGCAACCAAGTTTATGCTTTTTAACTAACTAATTAACACTTTAACATTTTATAAAACAATGGCGATCTCAATATTGGTAAATGGATCAGAACACTGGGTATTAACCAAAAATGAGGAATGAAGAATAGAAACGTCAGAAATGAGGTTTCTGAGGAGTGTGGCTGGCTATACAATAACAGATCGAAAACGAAATGAAAATATACGAAGATAACTACAAACATTCAAACTATTAGATATAATTGCACAGTACAGAGATGAATGGATGGACCACGTCAATAGAATGGATAACAATAGAATTCCGGAACAGATTCTTCATAAGTAATGCCACGAGTGATTTCCAACTTATCTAGAGAATTTGGAAATCAAGAGTGGCATTTGTTAGGACTATTTAACGAATAAAATTAAGCTGTTTACTCACAAATCATTATTTAACTATAGTTATTTTAAAATATTTATATATTTAATGTAAACGGCGATGTTTCAAAACAAATGAGAAGCGATAGGTACGCTTCATCTGCTTCTTTTTGTTTATCACTGCAACCAGATCATACTATTTATTGCCAAAGGAACGCAATATTGTAAGAATGACTATATTTTTTCTGGATTGTTACCTGGGAAAAAATACATTTAAGAAAGTGCAAACAGTGGTTTCTTTTTTTGGTGGTATAATCAATTGCTACAAATGTTTTTATATTAACTCCCGTATGCGGCATGTGTTAACATTCATATACTATATATACAATCTAGTAGCCGTAATTCTTCCAGGCTTAGTCACTGCAAAATAATGGTCAGACCTGTTCAGAATATTAAAAAATATATAAATATTTCGTGAAACACGACTCTGATTGGTTGTAAAACAGAAATCATTGAAACGTGATTGGCCATTGAGTCCCATTTGGGGCATGAGTTAAATAGTCATTACAAACCACTAGGAACGAAGAAATGTAGGATGATCCAGTAAGAGACGGACAGACCTATTCTAGCACGAGATCAGAACAGACCTTAAGGACTAATTCTTGATGCCGTTGATAATGATAATCTAACTCACTGGCACTACTAAACCCGTAGGTTCATGGCCGCGCGGATATAAGCTCTCCACACATCCCAATCCTGAACTTATATTTTCCTATCATTCCCGGTATAATCTACTTCGCTCAAATTATGATTGTTATTCTCCCACCTCATTCTTTACCTACCAACTGGAAGTTTTTCCTCTGGTTATCCTGCAAGAAGCATCCATGCCCCTCTTTCGGTCCCCATGCCTGCCACATCCTGCTCATCGCGTTCTACGAGACTTAACTGTTCTTATTATATCTAGTTTCCCACAAAAGATTATGTAGCTCACTGCTATGTAGTTTTCTCTATTCGCCTGACTGTTCATCTCTCTTTGCTCCAAAAAGTTTCGTGAGAACTTTATTTTTAATATTTTTAATAGTTTCTCCTCCCTTAAATTATGAATCCGTGTTACGCATCCATATGATATAACTGGGAGAATAACCTTTTAATATATGTTTCAGTTTAACATTTTTGAGCGAAGTTGGGATGACAAGAGTTTCCGTAACATTCGGAATAGAATTTATTGTATTTTTATTTTTCAAAAGAAATGAAATACATGTGCATTTACATTACGCACGGGCCTGCTTGGCCGTACGTGCATTATTTTTCCACGAATAAAAAATTAAAACTATCATAATATAAACAAATACCTACATGGCTACACACCTACATAAAAACAATGAATATAAATAAAATCAATGTCTAGACTACATAGACAATAATATACATCTACACTAATCCATGAAATGACCACGTGTATAAATATAAAAAAGTCTCATTCTGTATATTCATATTTTTTAAAAATTGCTACAAAAATTAAAATAAGGAGAAACACACACACACACACACATACACACACACATATATATATATATATATATATATATATATATATATATATATATATATACACATATATACATATATACATGAGTTCTTGTAATGTAAAATATCATGCATTTCCAGAATGGAGCCTATGTTTAATTTCTTTACAATTGTAAATTATGCTGTTCATTTAATACATATTTAATTTTTTTACAGCTATCGGATAGTGTGTACGATTATGGGCAGTACGAGGATTGTGTCTCAGTAATGTTAAATAACCAAGATTTTCTCTAAAACCGTTAAGTTAACGTAATGACTTTTTACAGCGTATGGGTTCATATTTTCTAAATTCACTGATCTACTTTCACGAAGACATACTCTACAGCAACGTGATGTCCACCGAAATATATTCACCAAAGTCCCCCTGATGATCCCAGTCTAATGAAATGAGTGTTGTGCTACAGCTAGGGTAGTGTGGCTCATTCCGTACTATTGGCTTTCGGATTCTGCTTGTCCGACGGTGTAGTTACTGATGCCCTGCTCTGAAGAGGCAATACCTCATTTCACCCAACCGTTCCACATCTGATTCAGCTCACTATCGACGCCGCTACACACGCGACAGTTAGATGGTTAAACCCCAAACTGGTAACCACTACGGAATTAGCCGTCAGGTAGCCTAAACTGGATCCTGCCGCGGCAAATTGGCCATGCTTTGATAACTGCCACCCCTCATTCGATCTAAAGTGATGCATTTTCAAAAAAGGTTTTAGGAGTTTTATATTGTTTTATTTTTCTGCAGGCTTGATTCAAAATTCTCTCATTGTTGTTATTTAAAATAATTCTAACAATAATTTGTGTTTTTTGTAGGGATTAAGGTTTCACAGACATTATGTTAGTGATATTTTGCTACAACAGTTAAATAATTCTGTTACAGAAGTGAAATAAAAATAAATTATTATTTAGAGAACATTCAAATGAAAAGGTCTCTGAGCAAAATTTACCGAATTTTCCCGTCCTAATACTACCTTGTTTTCCTAGATGCCAGTATGAGGCGGAACGCTGACCACGGACCACTCAAATGACATCTATACGAAAACAAGTGTAACTAAATTAGTATGGTTCAAATTCTTCCTTGTAGGGGGAGAGCGCCTAAATCTCTGTTAAGGGAAACATGGGCTTACAAGATACAAGAAGATACATTTTTATGCGAGTATAAGGGGCACGGAACATCCCCCTGAGGACATAAAACCTTGCACCTCTTCCAAAAGTACAAATATGAACAATATTCGGGCTCAGGGCCGGCAAATGCCAACATCAAACCTAAGCGCTCGTGTAGAGGGAATGCTCCAAAATATCCAGCCTCCAGCCCTTGTTAGCTGGATCATCTAATCCCATGGGCCGTTTTCTCTTCATGAACCGACTCAATAACTTATGCTTTGCATAGGTTAATTCCTCCTGGGTGATCTACACTTTAATAATGCGACATTCACTCGCCTTGAATAGCGAGGCTCATTCTGCATTGCTTGACTTTCGGACTCTCTGCTTACCGGCAGTGCAGTTTCTGACACCCTATTCTAAGTGTGACAATGTTCACTTTATACTACCGAACATTGATTTATCAGGCGAATATATCCGCCGCCAAAAATATCTACGGATAAAGATCCAGAACCCCATCTTGATAGTCACGAAGCAATCAGCTGCCAAGACAGCCCCGTTGGCTTCAGAATGCGGTACATTTGGACGGTGCCCGTCACCGTCGTCACTAAAGTTTGTAAGTCTGTCTGTGAGGCGCATTCGTGATTTTAACAGGCAATGCTTGGTTTAAAAGTTCGTTTTACAGTCGGAAATATACAGATTTTTTTTTTAAATTATCGTTATTACACATTTAGTTCACTTTACACATAGTTATAAGGTAGCTTATAGACAAACATTTTTACAGCCTATTTTAAAATTGAAAGAATTAATTTGTAAAACATAAATCGATTTTTTTAAACAAAATAACGTTGCAAGCGAGAGAAAAGTGAAGTAATGAGCTATAAAAAGAAGTAAGTTGCTAAATAAAGTTATCGGGACATTATATCTCAGTACCAAACATCTACTCAAGTTTACATCATTAACATAAAGAAATTTTTTTACAAAAAATGAGTATTTTAAAATTTTAAAAAAGTATTCTAAACAAAAATACAAAAGTATTTTAACACACAGTTAACTACAAATTATTTAAGACAGATTTTTCTTTTTTGTTTTGAGTGGAAATTTTTATTTATATTCATAATTTTTGTAGAAAAATTTTAAATTGTATTTATCATAATTATTATTTTTGTTAATCATTTTTGTAAATATTTAAAATTCCACAATATATGATTTTGTAGACTATTTAACTCATGCCACAAATGCTAGTCAATGACCAATCACGTTTCAATGAATCTTGTTTTCAAGCAATGACAGTCGTGTTTCACGTCGCTCTTTATCGAATTCTCTTTATCAGCTCCTGTTTTTGTGATAAAGAAAGCTCCTCCTTTTTAATGTTCTGAACAGGTCAAATCATTATTTTTCTCCAACAAATACATTGAATATAGCAAATAATGAAATGATTCCTTGATTTTACTGAGTTGTTTACTAAAAAAATAAATGAATAACCCGTAATGTTGATTATGATATGTAATTTGATGTGTTTCATTATTTCTCCACTTGGGTGCACTCTTACAATATTAGTATCTTATTTGCCAATAAATAATATGATCAAGCAGCAGTGAATGAACATAACCTCACATTTCTGATTTGTTTTCAAACATCGCCGTTTACATTAAATATATAAATATTTTAAAATAACTATAGCTAAACAATGATTTGTGAGTAAACAGCTTAATTTTATTCGTTAAATAGTCCTAACAAATGCCACTCCTGATTTCCAAATTCTCTAGATAAATTCACTCCTCACTTCGTGAGTCGTGAATTTATCGATAATTTGGAAATCATTTATGATAAATAAACTAATTATAATTTAAATTATTGTTAAATATAGGCTATAATATTTCAGAACCTGAAATATGCTATGTTTGTACTTATCTCCATGATTAGCCCTATATTAATTTGTACAATAATTATTAAACTCGTATTTCAGCTGAATCAATGCTCAACATTATGTGACATTTAAGGTGCCGCGCCATATTGGTGTAAGGCATTATGTCTTGGCATGGAGCTACAATTCACGCACTGGTTCGAGTCCCCATGAGAGAAGAATTGTTTCATGGAATTTCGGCCAGTATGGGACCGATGTCCACCCAAGTATCATGAGGAATTTAAGTAGCTGCGAGTAGCTGACCAACGTTGAATTAAAAAATACAGCTATAACGTTGGGAAGACCCTACATGCTGACAACATATCAATCTTATACTGGCTGATCATGCACCTCTAAGTTGTACATGTGGGTGTGAGGCCAGTAACCGGCTGGTATATCAAGACTTCTAAAATTCATTATAAATCACAGTTTAGATTATATAATTAAATATTAAAATAAATACCTGACGTATTACTCGACCTCAATTAAATTTTATTACTGTTTATTTTAACATTTTTAGCACTGTCGCACCTTGAAATATAAAACAAAAACGGGATATAAGTACGAGTAATAAAAATAAAATGAATATACATCATACAATTGTTAAAATCATCATTACTTACGGAGCAGAACTTTGGCCATTAACAACAATAACAAATAAGTATCTTTTGGCAACGAAAATTGATTTTATACGAAGGGCAGCAAGAGTGTCAAGAAGAGAAACAATTAGTACTCGTTATAAGGGAGAAAATGAAGATTGAAGACACTATTTTAGATTATATTAAAACTCAGCAAGTAACATGGTACGGACATGTCCAGGGAATGGAAGAGAATCGGCTACCTAAATCTGTTTTGGAATGGAAACCTGAGAGAAGACGAGGCAGAAGAAGGCCTAAAACCTCCTGGAGTGAGGGAATATATTCATACATGAAGGAGAAACATCTACAATCAGGAGATTGGATGGACCGACAAAATTGGCTATTGGACGATATCAAAGATATTAATCAACCGATGATCTGTCTATCTAAAACAAAAACACATAAAATGAGGACTTTACAATGAACGGCGATCGAAATCAGAGAAAAGCTGATTAATATGTGATTGTGGTAGAATGCACTTGACATGTCATGTGATGTAGCTGTGAGTGGGGTAGGTAGCAAGATTGTTCCGTTTAAAATAAACATTTACACATTGTAATGTGATGGTATGTTTACATTACGTTAGTTGTTTAATTCCAGAGAGCAGTTACCTGGCCACTTGTATTGATTAAATGTGCTACTAGCTACAGGAAACCAGAACTAGAAAAATCCTTCATTATATTGAAACGGGATTTTTCATCACGAAGAAAAAAATCTATGTTTCCAGCAAATTAAATTACAAATAACCGTTTGTTTGCTTTCCTGCTTTCAAATATACTGCGTTCCGCTTATAAGTGTAATGAAATAGTTATTTCAAAACTTCTCCTAATTCTACTTCTTCTTATACTTCTTCTTATTCTACTTCTTCTTACTCTACTTCTACATCTTATTCTACTTCCACTTATTCTACTTCTACATCTTCTTATTCTACTTCTACATCTTCTTATACTTCTACTTCTGATTCTTATTCTACTTCTACTTCTTTTTATTCTACTTCTACTTCTTTTTATTCTACTTCTACTTCTTTTTATTCTACTTCTACTTCTTTTTATTCTACTTCTACTTCTTTTTATTCTACTTCTACTTCTTTTTATTCTACTTATTTTTATTCTACTTCTTTTTATTCTACTTCTACTTCTTCTACTTCTATTTCTGCTTCTACTTATTCTACTTCTACTTATTCTACTTCTACTTCTTATTCTACTTCTGATTCTTATTCTACTTCTACTTCTTCTTGTTCTAATTCTGCTTCTTATTTTACTTATACTTCTTCTTATTCTACTTCTACTTCTTTTTTATTCTACTTCAGCTTATTCTACTTCTACTTCTTATTATACTTCTGCTTCTTATTCTACTTATACTTCTTTTTGTACTTCTTCCACTACTTCGTCTACTTACACTACTATTTATCCTACTTATTTTTCTTCTTCTACTTCTCCTTCTCTTGATCCTAAGCTTTCACCTTGTTGGAAGCGAGTTTTCCAGCTTTGTTATGGCCTTCTCGGGGATCTCCTCCCAGTTAGAATATTGTCTTGTGTGGGGGTTACGAAAACCAAAACCACGCTCTGCTAACCATTTGTGGGGGTTACGAAAACCAAAACCACGCTGACTGCTACCATTTGTAGGTAAGTTACGAAACCACGCATCTACTACCATTTGTAGGTAAGTTAACCACACTACGCTACTGCTACCATTTGTGGGTTTAGAAAGCAAACCACGCTCAGCGTAACACTTGTCCGGGATCGGGCTTTGTAATTTGCTGCATTTATTAACGTGGTCCTGATATTCGAAGAAGTTATCAGTAAGAAAGCAGCTTGCCTCGGGCCCATGAAAGGCAGCTATTAATTCATCTTTCTTTTCCTGATGAACATATATACATATATAGATACAGATTATTAAAAGCATACAGTGAGTGATTTTTTGTATAGGAGAGTGAACAACTACTTATACTTGAATAATAACAGAGGGGCGTTGCTTAAAAAGATAACCTTTTAATATAAACAAGTTGGTTTTAAATAAAATAATAAATTAATAACAAAAGATGATTCTTGATCAAACGACCAAGCATAGCGGTAGAAATAACTGAATAAATAACATACCATACATAATACCACACCTCACACACGTGTCCAAGCTTTAGGAATCACTTCTTCCGTACATTGCTGGACTAACTCAAAACATACCTCTTCTCGGCCTCAATCAACTTGTCTATATAGACCACCATATTAACCTTCCAGTCGCATGGTGAGCTGGAACTGGATTCCACCTTTGAATCCGTCTTTAAATAACCAAACGCCGGTTGCTAGGCTGATCGAATGATAATGTTCGGTAAGAGTACAATGTATATAAAGGTTCACAAGTAGAGGGGATATGCGCCGTAGAGATGCGCGGCAGAAAGGATGAAAAAGGGGAGGGGTAGGCACAAGGAACACAGGACATTGGCATATTTCATAAATGTTCTGTAGTAGGGAGGAGAACAAAGATACCATACTGAACCGCAGAAAGGCACTTTCGGTTCACTTGTACGATCATTACTTTTAAAATTCATGGTACCCACAGCTGCATTGAGGTTTTTGATTAAAATATTACAATTTAAAAATTCTCACCTGATGTATCAATCGTCCTTAACTAAAACCAACTTCTGTTCAAAAAACTTCGTCAAGCATTAAAAGAAGACAGAAGACAGTCTTCCACAGTGAATGTAAAAATGAGCATGGAAACTTGGATTTAGGGAAGATCAGAGGGAAAGTCAAGAATGAGGTGGGAGAATAACATTAACCATGATTTATGAGGTGAATTACACGGGACATGATTGGAAAACATTAGCTGTGAATAGGAATGTATGTTATCTTAGGTCCGCGCTGCCATGAACCTCCAGGTACGATAGTCCCAGTGAGTTAGGTAGTTTATTATTAAAATATTATGAACTTTGTAAGAAAGATGACCTAAAAAAATAATGGCAAACAATTTGGGTATCATTTGAAATTTAATAGATATAAAATAAAAATGTGAGATGTTGATTGCAGTGAAGAATTATTTCCAATGGATAAGTACAAAAAATGCAATGAGAAAGATTTGCAAATTATATTTATATCATGAAATGCCATGAGTGATTTTCAAATTATCGATAAATTCACGACTCGCGAATTAGGCGTGAATTTATCTACAGAATTTGGAAATCAAAAGTGGCATTTGTTGGGACTATTTAACGAATAATTATTTAAATATAGTTATTTTAAAATATTTTTGTATATTTATGGTAAACGGCGGTGTTTGAAAACAAATGAGAAACGTTTGTAATGCTTCATTTGTTCATCACTGCAATCGGATCATATTATTTATTGCCAAAGGATCGCAATACTGTAAGAATGCACCCAAGTGGAGAAAAAATGAAACACATTAAACTATTTGTAACCAACATTATAGGTTATGAATTTAATTTCTGATGCCATATGATGTAAATATGTAAATTATATTTTTTCTGGAACGTTAATACCTGGGAAATAACATGTTTGATTAATGTGGTATAATCAATTACTACGAATGTTTTCTATTATATCCCGCAAGCAGTATCTGTTTTCATTTGTGCATTATATATAAAATCTGGTAGCCGTTTTTCTTGGAGAGTCAGTCACTGCAAAATAATGCTCTGGCCTATTCGGAATGTTAAAAAGGAGGAGCATGATTTTAATATAAAATTAAACTGATAAAATCGAGGTGAAAATCGACTGTGAATGGTTGTAAATCAAAATTCGTTGTAATGTGAATGGTCATTGACCCCCATTTGGGGCATGAGTTAAATAATCTCCTAAAAAGAGAGAAAGGCTCAAGTATCATGTTAAACTGAGCTTGTTACAAATGTACAGAAATAGAATATTAAAAAATAAAGCACAGAGAGAATAGTCACGTATTCTGGAATATAGTAGTAGTGCTAATGAACCTATCCGAGAGAAAACATAATCCTAAAGGAAAGAACAGTCGTCTGGGGTCGGTACAAAATTCAAGGTGTAGATATCTTTAGTATTGCTTCTCAAAGGGACGAAAAGCATTGGATTGAGTACCGTAAAATAACATGAAATCAGAAATCTGAAACCCCTGAGTCAAAATATGACACTTTTTAATAGCGATGCAAATAACTTGAAATGTTAACGAGCATTTTCAAATAAAATAATGCATACTACATTTTCATTTGACTGAGTAATATAAGAAACTCAAAATAAGTTGTGGCCATCTTCGATCTCTAATTCTATTTCCAAGAAGACACAGAATGGAGATAAACAGGACCAAGGGAATCCAGGCGTATAAATTTAGAAAACATAACTCCCAGGGGCAACATTTACGTCACATTGTCCACCTCTACAATTCTTGCTTCTTCGGTACAGTAATGTTAAATTCTACTTTTTTAAAGTACCCAATATAGTATTCTATTTATTTCGCACGTTTAAGTTCGAATTAAACGGGTATCAACACTTTTAAAATTCATATTAAAGCACCTTATAGGTTGTGTAATAATATATTAAATATAAAATTTGTACCTGGTAAGTCAGTTGTCCTCAACTAAATTATTAATCTTTATCAAGTAGTTCCAATATAGAACTTCCAAAAACAATGTTTCGTCTTCTGCATTTTAACCAGTACCAGTTAAAATGCAGAAGATGAAACTTTGTTTTTGAAAGGCCTCCATATTGGAACTATTTGATAAAGTTTAATAATTTTTTTAGTTGAGGACGATAGACTTACCAGGTACCAATTTTATATTCAATATCTTAAACGGGTTTATACTGTAGATTAAAATCTTTTTCAACCCGTTATTTAATACAGAGTGAATCCAAACTCTATTGACAATGTTTCACAAGTTGTTCAGGGATTTTATGAGTGTTTTATGTAGGGAACCCATGGTCTCCGATGTTCATTACCAAGTAATATTACTGTTTTCGTATTGAACTCTACCGCCTTTGTATCTGTTTACTCAGAGTATGTGCGCTGGTATTTCGAAGGCGTCCTGGTTTCAGCACATTATGCAGCGAATGTTTAGGGAAAACCTTGATGAAAAGTTAGGGCAAAGATGGATTGGTCTTGGTGGTCCTGTTCAATGGCGAACTCGGTCACCAGATATGACACCCACGAACTTCTTCTTTTGAGGTCATGTGAAGGGCCTGGTGTACACGTCTCTGGTCGAAACATGTTTGGACCTGGTTGCTATAACGTATTCTGCCTTAGTTTATGTTGTACTGTAAACAAAGTCACAAATGGTATCCTTCCGCAGGCATCTGTGATTGGTGGAGCGGTGGTACTATTCTACGCGCCATCTAATGTGTAATGTATTGAACACGAGCGGCCATGTTGAAATAACTGAATATCCCTCTTCGTCAACTGACATGTGCGAAATAGTGGTGTATTTAAATGTATATAAATTTATACTTACTGTTCACCATTGTCATTTTTTTCATGCTATATTGTATTTTATTACCTTATTATTATTTTTGCGTTAATTTTGTTCATTCATAGTAGTTATATTATGTAAAATGTAGATTGATCAGGGAACTATGTTTTCATCTATGACGCTGGAAAACGATGTCATTAGGTTCATGTGGCTAATGAAACCACACTTAACCACGTGCTTCTGTTTATATTAAAACATAAACTAAGGCCGAAACCAATATAGGATTGTAGCAGCGGCAATCTCCTGGGATGCTGGAGAATGTGCAACAGTCCATGTGGCGTCTCTGTGAAGTTTGTCATGATTACGGTGGTGGACATTTTAAACAATTAATTTAAACAGTGTAACAGTGTAATTTGGAAATAATCGTATTCCGTGAAAACAGATTCAAAGATGCTTGAGGTCAAAACTAAAATAACGATTCCTTATAACAAAATACTCAGAAAAACACCCTGAACAACCTCTGGAAGTTTGTAGGTAGAGTTTGGATTTGCCCGTATATTATAGGTCTAATTATACAATTAAGAATTTTAATTTAAAGTAGTTCACCGGTGCAGGAATTGTATAAACCTATAAATACCTAAAAGACGGATTTGAAAACCGAATTCTAGTTTTTTTTAGACCTCGAACATGTGGTACTTGCTCGTACCATCTACTTCAAGGCTCAACATGCCTAGAAAATCCTGGTCTAGGAGGAAGGACGCTGGCCTCATTTCCACATGTATTAATTACAGAAGCCATCCAGCAATTATAGTGGTGACCTGTGTGGTCAACACATGTTGTTACAATTGGTTTATTCATGATAGGCCTAAATATTATTTAGAACGCGTTAAGAAATACATAATTCAAATTAAGTAATTTTTAAATATTTGTTGTCATTTCATTTCTGCTATTCTCCCTTGGCATCGAGTATTGTAAACCACTTCTGAGGTTGGGACGACAGGAAGGCGGAATTACTCTGCCCCGATGATATTTCGGACGTAATATAAAATTATTTATTCTAACGAATGTAAATACGGATAAATAAGAATTTAAAAAAATGAATGAGACTGACACAGTTATGACACAAGAGGGAGGAGGCAAATTTGAGAGTAAGATGGTGTTATTAATTTGATAGCTATAATAAGGATGAAGTAATGACGTAATAAATCAAGTGCTCTTCAGGTTCAAAATTAGACATTAATTAAATGTAAACTGTCAACAGCTTAACAACTTGCTCCACTCACGACAGTCAAAGTATGAAGCATTGTTACAAAACCTGTTCCTTCACATCTCAAGCACATCTATTGACTTTTTTAATTGCATTCTCTATTCTTCGATAAAGAAAGAAAGACATATAGTTTAAAGTAACACTCTATATTATTTAATCTAGTTTGGAAATAAGCGGCAAAAAATCAGGACACATCGCCGCTCCGCACCAAGTCAGCGGTGATAGGTCTTCTGACTAACGAGTCCGAGTTCGATAACTAACTCACTGGCACTATCGAATTCAAAGGTTCATAGTCGAGCGGACATAAACTCTCCACACATCCCTATCCTGAACTAATGTTTTCCAATCGTCCCCTGTATAAATTACTTCCCTCAAATCATGGTAAATGTTTTTCCCCATCTCATTCTTGTTCAAACAACTGGAAATTTTCCTTCTGATTTTCCTACAAAAGAGGGCACGTCGTAGGGTAATTGGTTAAGGCTATACGCTACAAACCTGAAGGTGACAGTTCAAGTCCCGGTGGAGTCAGGATTTTTAAACTGATCCTAACCTTCTGAAGGCATCATGCCCTGGGTTCGACTCAGTCGCTAAGACGATTGTCCTTGGAATAAAAGCGGACGTCACGCATGGCTGATAATCAGGTTGACATCAAGTGCCGATTGTCTATAAAAGTGCGAGCCTCCTGTGGTCTGTGGGATGACTTTGCTTCTTCCTACAAGAAGCTTCGACGACCCTCTTCCATTTCTCATTCGTGCCACATGTCCTGCCCATAGCAATCTATGAGACTTAACTGTTATTATATTTGCTTTCCTATAAAGCTCATGTTGTTCACTGTTATGTAGTCCTTAAATCTAAATTTAACCTAAATCGAGACCATATGCGACCATATGAATAATTTCCTTTAAGAAAAAAATCCTGAGGTCTGACTGGGAATCAAACTCGGGACACCATGAACTGTAGTCAGAAGCTCTGGTCACTAGCCAATAAGGCTGGTCAAATATTTAAATTTAAAAATGACATTTTTACTAACAACTCACTATGTTATATCTCCCCAAAATAATTAAATGGGATTTCAATTGGGATGGTAAAGTGGAAGTCTCAAACTGCGTGATTATGTTCGGCTAATATTGTGTCAATTATGTATGTTTTGTGTGTTGGTTTATTAATGAATCATATAAACATGTTTTAGTGATTTTTCTCGGTGAGTATATTTTTTTGTATTAACCCGGCTTGCATTTATTTTTCAAGGAATTTGATGTTGGAGTTTTATTTATTTGTATGAAACATTGTTAACAACTAAGATAAAGTTTTATTTTTCTTCCTCTTTCACGTAATCCTAAAAAAATATAAATATCCATCCATAGTAATTCTGCCCGAAGACAGGTCCTTCACTGCAATCATAGCATTTTCATGCTATGCTTGCAGCAGCTTTACTAGGGAATTGTAGGTGTGATAGCTTCCCATTGCTTTCCATACCGGTGAAGGATGATGATGATGATGATAATAAGGATGATGATGGCCATATGATTTCGGGGACCGTTTGGGCCTTAAAATTTTCCTGACATTTGTCTTACAGGTGATGAAAAATCCGGATAAAAACCTCAGCCAGAAAAACAGCCCCGAACGGGGATCGAACCCGGGCCCGCTGCGTGACAAGGCAGCACGCTACCTCGAGACCACAGGGGTGGACAATATATATATATATATATATATATATAATTGGAAATTATAAAAAGATATATGTTCTTCCTTTATTAATGTCCATATATCCAATTAGTGACGTGAACATTAAAAATTATCTCCCAAATTTAACTGTAAACAGTTTCTCCTTTTAACTTCGAAACTGTGAGAGGCGTTGAGTTATATAAAGAAATATACTTCAAAATTATTAAATTATTTACATCCACGTCACCTTACAATTTTAAAACTACAGGATGCAAAGGTACAAGATATTATAATTAAGAACTATTGTTAATAATGTAATAGCAACACGTTCCTTCTCACTAAAATTTACAACTGACTGTACTAGACGTAGTATTACAAGTGAGATTGTTTTGTTAGCACGTGTCTGGCAGGGAATTTACAGTACTCAGCAATCTTCGTAGCCTCGTACTCTGGATTGACCGTTAAGGACATTGTTCTAAATCCCTTGCGTGGCCTATAGCGTGCTGTCTTGTCACACAGCGGGCCAGGGTTCGATTCCCGGTGAGGTTTTTCGGGGTTTTTCCTCACCTGTAAGACGAATGTCAGGAAGCTTAGGACCCAACCGTCCCCGAAAATCATCCGGCTATCATCATCATATCCTTATAATATTATCTTCATCGTCCTTCACCGGTGTGGAAAGCAACGGGAAGCTACCGCACCTATAATTCCCTAGTAAAGCTGCAAAGCATAACATGAAAATGCTATGATTTCAGTGAAAAGACCTGCCCTCGGGCAGAATTACTGTGGACGGATATATATACACTATATATATCCATCCATCCATAGTAATTCTGCCCGAGGGCAGTCTTTCACTGAAATCATAGCATTTTCATGTTATGCTTTGCAGCTTTACTAGGGAATTATAGGTGCGGTAGCTTCCCGTTGCTTTCCACACAGATTAAGGATGATGATGATAAGATGAATATGAATGATGATGATTGCGATGTTCATATGATTTCGGGGACCGTTTGGGCCTTAAAGTTTTCCTGACATTTGTCTTACAGGTGAGGAAAAACTCCGATAAAAACCTCACCCAGAAAAACTGTCCCGAGCGGGGATTGAACCCGGGCCCGCTGCGTGACAAGGCAGCACGCTACCTCGAGACCACAGCGGTGGACTATATATATATATATATGTTATGCTAATATGTCAAATATGTAGCAGTGAGGACGTTTACGCGGCGGGCCATGGTCCAGCAATGAATCCCAGGGAGAGAGTAATTTGTTTTTTTATGAATTCGCCTGTTTTAATATTCAAGTTCAATGAATTATGAGAAATGAATTTTGGCAATTAAACTCCAATAATATTCCCATTGGCTGTGGAAACTAATAATACAGTAGTTTAGTCACGAATTTGAAAGCGAGGCCTCCAAAATACAAATCTCAAATGCTAAAGTTTGAAGCACGTCCAGAACTGAATTTAATTTTGTATCTGTATAATTATTTTTTTTTTGGAAAATAAAGAAATATCATATAATTCAACTGCGAACAAAAGCATTAAACAATTTGACTCATTTAATGTAATGAAAAGGCTATAAAAAAACAGAAGCAAATTAAATACAATTGTGATGCATTCAAAAACATCGTATGAAAATATCAAATTATAGACTAGACCATAAATGTATGTTCTTCCATTTGTTTTCTTTGATGTTCATTTATTTTTATACCAGTGCTTGGTAATGGTAGAAGTGAAACAAAACACATGCGCTTTTAAATGGCGATTTTTTTAAAAAAACCGGACGTGTCAGGCACATAATTTTCGTGCGGGGATCAATAAGAGAACTGGCAGACTCTACATAAAGCTTGTTACATTTATTAAAGAGTATAATTCTGCTATTTAACTGTAATGTGGTCATTTTAACATTTTCTTCTCATTCAGCCAGTCAGTTTTATATGTGTGCGAGGCAATTTCATTTGTCTGTAAACCCATTAGCATGGCCATATAATTTTATTCAATAACAATAAAAATAATACTACGACAATAATAATAAAAATAACAATAACAGTATTAATGATAAAAATTACAAAAAAAAAGTAACAATATATAACTTTGTGTGAGCAGGTAAAAATCAGTCCACCTCCTTTGTAGTGATAAAGCCTTGCATAAAACGCAGCGACTCCGAATTCAAATCCGGTAGGACAAATTTCCTAGGTGAGGTTTTTTTCGATTTTTTTATCTACAAGGAAAAAATTCAAGAGAATTTAAGGCCCAAATAGTCCCAAACACCATCCGGCCATTACAATTAACAATTTTACATTTGCCTCGATACATTTATGAGTTAGATTATATTTCTTGTCTAAAATGGCCGTGTTGCCACGGAAGTGGCCCTGGAATTGTGTTAAAACTGTGCATGATTAGAGTTAAAAATCCTCCTAGTGTCTTTATAAGGTCCGTGTACATGGTACATGTGAAAGCTGTTTAACAGCTACAGTCGACGAATTTTTTGTTCAGAATATTCTACAACAAGTGATTCACGGTTTATATACATTCAGAAGGAAACCATTTTAAAGTTTTTTACAACCTGAAAAAATCCATCGATACGGGTGGGATTAAATCAGAAAATCTCGAACTAGAGATGAGTATAGTAACCACTGCTCCACGTGGATCGACTAAGAACTCATTTTATTAAAGCTACTTCAATAAAATATTATTTGTTACTATTTAAATTTTATTTTGAGAAACTCCAATGTATTACATTGCATCGCCAATAGAATAGTTGAGTACACTATAGGACTTTTTTATATACTAGGATACAGCATTGCTCTTATGAGAACGTAGTTGCCACTCGACAGACTTGTGACAGAGATGGAAATATATCTCCATCTTCTTCTTCTAGCAGAGGTAATGCATCGGCATGAGTTTACGGCACAATTATCTTCACTATAGCTATTAAAATGTAAATCGTCATCATTCTAAGGTATTTACTAAATCTTCTTCTCCATCCAACCAAAGCTTAGGCCTGTAGGCCTGTTACGATCTCATTGATGCATTTTTTATCCAACGCTTCCTTGGACGGCCCAGAGATCTCTTCCCTGTTGGACAATAACGAACTCTATCTCAACTCATTCGTCACAGATTATTCATCCAGTTGTTCTGGTATCTATATATGTACTCCATGGCTGGTTCTAAACATAGTTCCTTCAAGATATCGTCATTGCGTTTGTGATCCCATTTGGTATATCCTGCTGTATACCTCTTGTATCTCATTTCACTAGACGTTATCCTGCTCTCTTCTCCTTTCCTCAAATTGTATGCCTCACTGCCGTAGCAAAGTGCAGGTCTTGTTTACTAAATAACAATATTAACACTTGGCATTTATAGATTGTGACCACAGAAACGCCAGAAGCAGTCTTGCTTCAGAACACACGTGGTATATTAGTTTCGTACTTTTCTTTGACCAAGACTGCACGTGACAAAATTGTTTCGTTGAAAGGGGATGGTTCAGTGGCATCTCCGCTAGCTGCTGTTCCGGTAATTGAGTTAACCCCCTTAACTTTAATAAATAGTTTTGTGATAATTGTACATTCCACAATTGTATTTTTTCATAAATCGGACAACCACTTTCTTGGCAAATTTATAGGTGAAACTAATAATCTTACTTATTTATTTCAAATTAATTAACTAATAAATCAATCTTAAATAAATGACGTGTTTACTAGCATGAATCGCTCCACGAGAGCAATGCTATTTTCTAGACGTGAAAACCCCTATATGTAAAAGTCTGTCTGGTCTGTCCTGTTGCAAACATCACCTTTCCTATTCCAAACTTTGCTGACTAATATTGTTTCTATTCTGCAAATTAACTAATATTAAATATAATTAACCCCGTCACCCGCATTGTGTTGCCACCACTACCGAACGAGATTTTAAGAAGTTGGGGGAAGAAGAAAAACTCCTAGAAGCATCTAATTGAATTTAAGAACTGTTACAAGGAGGGAGAAATAAGGTCCAAGGAAAACCTCAAACTTCAATGAAGATCTGAATTGTCCATCAATGGGGATAAAAGTGCCATGGACCTCATCTCCCGTCTTTTTCTGTAAATGTTTGTAGGCCTAATAAAATTCACCAGTCAAACACCCATATTATTGCCATTATTAGGCAACCAATCTGACAGTACTGTAGGCTCTTTTCTATAGCGCGCATCACATTGAAAACAACAAAGAAGTGGGTTAGTTCTCAATATCACCTTTCCTATTCCAAACTTTGCTAACTAATATTGGGCTGTAAATGTCTATTGTTTGTATTCTGCAAATTAACTAATATTAAATATAATTAACCCTTAAATTGGCGAAACAAAAATTTTTCATGCCCTTTATGTAAATGTTTCGGACCGCAATGAAAACAAAATCATGTAAACTTGCAAGTTATTATTGTACATTATTGAGTAATTGGATGCAAATTTAAATAATTTCTACTCATTTGTTTTTCTGTTGTTTTATAAACAATGTTAAATTAAATCAATGTATCTTATAGGAAAAATTGACAATTCAAGGGTTAATTATGAAATGGTGAAATGTATAGAGGTAATGAAATTCCTCTAAATATTTTTCTTGACGAATAAGACGATTAAGATAATCCACAAAAACTACTTAACACTTTGGTCGGCACCTACATTTATATTCGGTAGTTCCCAAATATGAGTCTCAAACAGTACCCTCCGTCTTAAATAGGTTTATATGCATGATAAAGGTTCCCGATTTTATTGGAGTTAATAAATTAATTACGATAATGTTGAGTAAGTAGGCTACTCAATTTATTCGCTCAATAAAATGTATTTTATCCTGGAGGCAAGACTATTTTTAATTCAAGATTTAGTGTGTCTGAACAGGAATAAGCAAGATACAATTAATATATTTTTATTTCATTCTCATTTATATACTTTTTAACATCTAAGAACAAAATGGAGTCTACTGCAAATTCTGTATTCGGTATTTGACACATTTCTGTCATTTGTAGCTGTGTCTTTTGTTTACAAGTTAGCTAACTTGTTTTAATAGTATTATTAAATGACGATTAATAGTTAAAGGGTCACGATAATAAAATTCTAGCGCAGCAGACTGAGGAAAATACAATAAAATATCAACCAAATTATGAGTTTCAAATCTACCATCCTAGTTTTATGTAATTACTTAGGCCTATATTAAATTAATTTTAATCAAGAATAGTTTATTCAATTTTATATTTATTATTATAAAAATTGTGTGTGTTATTTTATTTAACATCCTAAAAAATTCAACGACTCCGGCTGGATATGATTCCACGATCCTCGGGATCAGAGGCAAAAAACCATAACTTCTAGAATATCGTGGCCGATAAATCCATACGTAATTCCACAAACGAAAGAAATATTAATTTTCGTTTTCACGATGTTGATAATTTAGTACTTTTATTGAAGACATTCTAATTTTCTTGAAACATAAATGACCTATTGATAAGATATTCGTGCATGTGTGCATGTCTAATTAATGTAGATGGTATTCAGCAGGAAAAAAGCACGATATGACTAGCATTTCTCAACAAGACCCACTTATAAAACTGTAATTATTAATTCTAATTAAAACATCAAACATAACCACTGACACTGTCACACTCGGCCGCACGGGCATAAGCTCTCCGTGCAATCAAATTCTGATATTTTATAATTCCCTATATAGGTCAACTAATCTTAAATCATGATTAATGTTATTCTCTCTTCATTCTTGGCTTATCTACTGGGCGCTTTCCTTTCTTCATCCCCTATTCGTGTCACATGTTCTGCCCATCGCAGTCTGCAAGACTTAACTGGTTTCCCATAAATATTATAGAGTTCACATTTATGAAAAGGTAAAGTGATCCCATTACAGACCTTTGGTGGCCCTTGGGGTAGTAGGAGATTAAGGCCCCCATCTTTTTAGACTACAAAAGTATGGACGGTTCAGTGAGCAATTAGATCTAGTCCATAAAGTGTGTTAAGTTTATTTAATAAAAAAATATATTAATTCTACCTACATTTCACCATTATCATTGTTTACGAATAAATTAAAATTTAATTGTAAACACAGTTTTGAAATAGTCCTTAGAATTAATTATGGATTACTAACTTTTAATAGGTTTTATTAAACACAATGTGTACATTTTGAGTTTTCACGAGTCTTTTGTTATTGTGATGAGAGGCTGACTTCTGTTAATGCATTTCATTAGGTGGTGCTTGGAGCATGGCTCGTACATCTGCAGTCTTCCTTGGGGTCGTGGTGTAACGGATTCTGGCACATCTTCCCGTGGAAACCATGCGCGGCGAAGCGTGTGTATAGGTGGCGAAGTTGGAAGTTCGGGCCTTTCCCACATCAGTTTTCATCGCTTCTGTGCCCATTATTTCCATCGGTATTGCATTGGCTTTGTTTTGTCTGTCTTTGATGTCGTCTTTATATGCCTGGGTAAATAACTTTTAACATTTTGTTTCTCCAAACATGACTTATTGGACTAGGTCTACTTTTCTCGGAACAAGCCATATATTTATACTGCTATTAGGCTATGTCTCAAATTGATACTAAATACTAGTAACAAAATACATTAACATAAATAATTCACCATTATCTTTTAAGCATTCAGTCTAGACCCTAGTGCGACCGACATGTCTGGTGCTAGCGCTTCTTAGATCTGTTAATAACGCTATAAGTACATGCACAACCTTCGACAAAAAAATGAGTCATCCGCTGATTCTATCAATCGATCGGGGAACTTCGTGAGCGCTCGCAGAAGCCGGATTCACATCAACACATTTTCAGTTATTGTACTAGGTTGTTTGCTAGTTAACGCAGTGCACACTCAAGCTACATTAAAGAGAGAGTTTCGATTAGTGTGTTTCCATGGTCGAGAGGTTTAATAGACATCGTCTGCGTTCGTAACTTCACGGGTTCGATTCCCGTTCTACTTTTTTTATTGAATGTTAGAATATCATTTCGTCCGTAATGTAGTTTCATATTTAATTTTATATTTGAGTTTTATGGCTTTAATGCACACACAAAACACACAAAACGTAAATTAAAACCTTCTTCTAATAAGTAAATGAGGAAAGAAAGTAATATCTTCTAAAATGAAAACTTTAACAAAAACAAAATCAATATCGGGTGTATGAATCCTCAGCATCTATTACCGCCCTCAATCTGCGAGACATTGATGCAATCAAATTTCTACAGGCACGTGGACGATCGGCTAGAGCATCCCATGCGTCTAACAATCCAATCAAATTTCGCTAAACACATTTCAAAAAGCGGCCACAGTTTCAACAATATCGATAATACAATGTCAATTATACACAGAGAAAATAACAGACACAAAATTAACATTTTAGAAGAAATCTAAATTACCAAGAAGGCCAAAAATACAAACATTCTCAACGAAAATTTACCTAATGAGCAAAACCCTCTATTGGACACGCAGTTAATTCAATACTACTAAAACTCCAGAAGATGAAGCGTGCATCGAAAGGCCTAGAGTGATATCAACGAATATTTTAAATAGTTGAGAAAGACGGTAGTATATAAGGTAAAAAATATATATAATTTATCATTCTTATAACCTCAACGGTATAAAAAACAATTATGAACTTAAAAAGTATAGATTAATTCAAATGTTTGTATTCTTGGCCTTCTTGATGATTTAGATTTCTTCTGAAATGTTAATTTTGTGTCTGTAGTTTTCTCTGTGTATAATTGACATTGTATTATCGATATTGTTGAAACTGTGGCCGCTTTCTGAAATGTGTTTATCGAAATTTGATTTGATTGTTAAGAGGAGAAGGCAAATCAATTAATATAAATATCACGAAAAAAACTGCGTAATTGAAGAGGCGAACCTGCGTCCTTCATTAACCCTTAAATTCATAATGTATCCTATGGGATACATCAGTTGGTTTAATTAATTTAGTATTTTAAATAAATCAGAAGAAAACCAATACAACAAAACCACTTAATTGTGGGTCCAATTACACAATATACCTAATAATAACAGTTATACAAGATTATGTTTTCATTGCGGTCCGCCAAATTTAAATAACTGACACAAGACATTTATATTTTGGTAATTTAAGGGACACAGAAACAGTGACAGCATGCTTTGCCCCTGACCTATCAGGACACGTAGGAGAGTCTTCAGTTCATGTCACATAACACAGTAGTTTGTAGTTTGAACCCAGCGCTGTGCCGAGTATGATTTAGAAGAAATGTGCGTTCAAGAGATGAATCATTTTTTGTCGAAGGATGTATATGGAACATTCTACCTTCTCATTAATAGCCGGATTCTATACTAATTCCGAGCTAAGTTTCAGTTGTACTGTAAATAAACTTTTATAATATATATTGCCCTGCCGTCTCCGTCTATTGGGCGAACCGTGATGCTAGTTTTACCCGGCATATGACTAACTTGTATAAGGAACTGTCAATCGGGACAGCTCCTGGGCAAGGTTTTTGCGGGGTTTTCCTCACATGTAAAACAAATGTCAGGACGCTTACGGCCCAACGGTCCCCGAAAATCATCTGGCCACCCTTATCATTATCACTACCACCATCCTTCACTGGTATGGAAAGCAACGGGAAGCTACCCCTATAATCCCCTAGTAAAGCTGCAAAGCATAACATCAAAATGCCATGATTGCAATGAGACCTGCCCTCGGGCAGAATAACTGTACTACATATATATATATATATATATTGTCCCACATGATCAGACATTTTACGCTTTTTCTGTGATGTCGACCGATATTCTTTATTTGCAATTTAATTACTAGCAGAATTCATGCTCTATGCTAACTCACCTGTAAATTCTGATCTTATTTTCAACATATCCTCAATGGCTAATAAAGGATATTTTTTACTAAACTGCTGGAAACCATTCAAAATAATTTGTTTCCCTCTGCTTTTCATTTTTTTCTCTCCAATGTTTTAAGGAATTCTACAAAAAGCGGCCATTATGAAACAATGGAAATCCCAACATATTTTGCATTCTACGTACTTTAATATAACAACGCTATTAAGTCTATTAAAATTGTAATGATATATTTTAAGATTCTCCCAGATAACTTATATAGACATGTGCTAGATATGTGCCTATATAATTTTATTGTCTTTATTTCCTTTATTTCGAGTGTTAGTGAGCAAAACTATGTTTTTTACATGCTTAAAGTAAATAATATATTACGATACGAGGTTGGGAAGTGGTTTTTTACAGAAGCGAAGAAATGTTGAAAAACCGAGTGATAGCGAGGGTTTTAATTTCCGAGATTCTGTAAAACACTTCACAAACGTCGTTGTACATTATTTTTGCGCGATGGTGTTTTCAAAATAATAAATAATAGTGAAGTAACAACATCTTATTGGAAATATTTGCATTCATTATAAACAACCGACTAACGTTAACAGTGTGGGCAATGTTTATTAGTTGAGACTACAGCAGGCCGTAACACCAATCAGTCATAAAATGGTGGCAATTAAATATTTGTTTTATATTGTTTCAAATATAATATATATTAACACTACCTTTTGAATATGTAGGCCTACCTTTTTATATATTTTTGTATATACATTGTACGTAGTATACATATAGGGCAGTGGTTTTACTTCCCGCACGTGGTATGTAATATGTAATATTACAGTAAAGTTATTTAGGTTGGCAACCCCGAAATGTAGGAAGTTGAACTTTCAATCATGGTTGTCATTGCTGTAAGTACGACAAAACGCACTCTTGCGCAAAAAACGATTATTCGACCAATGAAAATGCAGTAATACATCCGATTTGTTTACATTATAACTGGAACTTAGCTCGGAAGAAGTATAGAAATAAATGCATCTGGTTTTAAATACCAAAATAATATACAACATACATAATTAGTAATTTATAAGACTATTTAACTCATGCCCCAAATGGGAGTCAATGACCAATCACGTTTCAATGATTTCTGTTTTACAACTAATCAGAGTCGCGTTTCACCAAATATTTATCAGTGTTATAATTACCATATTAAAGAAAGCTCCTCCTTACAAATTGCGTTCTTTTGGCAATAAATAGTATGATCTGGTTGCAGTGATAAACAAAAGAAGCAGTAGAAGCGTACCTATCGTTTCTCATTTGTTTTCAAACATCGCCGTTTACATTAAATATATAAATATTTTAAAATAACTATAGTTAAATAATGATTTGTGAGTAAACAGCTTAATTTTATTCGTTAAATAGTCCTAACAAATGCCACTCTTGATTTCCAAATTCTCTAGATAAATTCACTCCTCACTTCGTGAGTCGTGAATTTATCGATAATTTGGAAATCATTCGTGGCATTACTTATGATAATTCGTGTCATGACTTTCGAATATCAAGTATCACAAATATAGAGATTTCAGAAATGTTACCCATTTTTACTTCAAGGAAATATTGACTGAGAGGTCCTGATTTTAAAAGTCTATAAATTCCAATAACGGAATTATTGAGCATTCAACTGAAACCTACGCGTATAGGATCTAAACAAAATTCTTGTTTATACAGTTTATCGGATAAACATAATGGCGTATTTTGCACAAAAGCATGTAAACATTATTTACAATGTTGTTTTATTTGTGTATAATGTTATAGAAATAACAAACGCCCTCTATTGTTTCTATGCAATGATAAACCATGGCATTCTATGTATTGTGTTGATTGTTATAAAAATATGAAAAGCGTTATCTACTGTTACATTATAATCTGCATTCAATTATCATACAAATTTCTCTTCATCTCAATTGTTATCTCCTTTTTATTAAAAAATATATTTCCAACCTAGCGTTTCATTAATTTTTATTACTTTGAACGTGTCCACCGCTGTGGTCTCGGGGTAGCGTGCTGCCTTGTCACGCAGCGGGCCCGGGTTCGATCCCAGGTCGGGACAGTTTTTCTGGGTGAGGTTTTTATCGGGGTTTTTCCTCACCTGTGAGACAAAGTCAGGAAAACTTTAAGGCCCAAACGGTCCCCGAAATCATATGGCCATCGCAATCATCATCATTCATATTCATCTCAGGTTAAGCTTAGGATTTGGGACTCTACTGGCGCACCATTATCATCATCACCCATCATATCAAAGGGGCAAAGTAACCCCGCCTTCCAGGCGCCCCAACCTCAGAAGTGGGTTACATGTATGCCATGCCAGGAGAGAAACCAGGAATGTCGAAAAACAAACCTGGGGCATTTGAAAAAAAAAAACTTTGAATGTTAAATTGCTTTCGGAAAGTGCATATTTTCTCGAAATCTTCTGAATTTAGTTTCTTCAAATTTTAAGCGATATTTTCTTTTATCAAATAATTTCTTAGAATTTAATATAGCAGTCTCTCTTAGAAGTTATCGTTAGACTACAAGTGTATTGAATTTATATGTATAATTATGTTGGAAAGTGTCGGAATCTATGTTTTGCTAAAATATTGTGTGTACACACTCCTGCATCCTTGGCGAGCGATTTAAAGCATTCTTTCTAACTTTAATAGTTTTCATTTCATGGGAAGTCATAATGATGGAAAGACTTTATGGACACGGTGTATATATTGAGGATCGAAATCTGAACAAAACTAAAAACTTATCTGTAATTCAATGGTGGAAAGTATATTATTGTAGAGAGCACGTACTTAACTATTGGTGTCATAGATTAATTTCTGGAGGAGGGCTTCTAGAAATTCAAGAAGAGACAAAATTAGGAACACTAAAATCAGAGAAGAAATGTATGTTCAAAAATATGTTCTACAAGGTATTGAAGAAAGAAGATTGAAATATTTTGGCCATGTAAAGAGCACGTCAGATGACTGGGTACCTAAGATAATTTATTTTTTTTAAGCGGAGGACAACAGAAGAAAAGGGAGAAAAAAGAAGAGTGTGTTCAAGGAGTGCATAAGATTAACAGAGAGTGGTGCAGAGAATATGGATGTATGGAGGACTAGAATTTATAATGGGTTGTAGGGAAACTACTGTATTTTAGATAAATTCCTAATAAAGAAAAGAAGAAGATGGAGAAAAAGTTTACTGTTTTATTCTAGATTTAATCCACAGAGATCATTTAAAGCGGAGCGACTTGGCTCAGTAGATACCGTTAGTGAATCATATTCGCGAGATCCCACGTTCAAATTCCGATAAAGACCGGATTCAGACAGATTTTTCAGTTTTCAAGGCAAATGCTGGGTTGGGATTTCATTACCAGATATCTTTTGATAGGACTTTTTAACGAATAAAATTAAGCTGTTTATTCACAAAACATTATTTAACTATAGTTATTTTAAAATATTTATATATTTAATGTAAACGGCGATGTTTGAAAACGAACTAGAAACGATTAGTACGCTTCATTTGCTTCTTTTGTTCATAACTGCAACCAGAACATATTTATTGCCAAAGCGTCGCAATATTGTAAGAATGCACCCTAGTGGAAAAAAAATTATTGTAAGAATTCACCCTAGTGGAAAAAAATTATAACCAACATTATAGGTATTAACAAGCGAATGATGACAAATCAAGAGATCATTTGATTACTACTACTACTTATAGGTAGAAGATTAGTGTGCTAGCCGTCGAGAAGAGCGGACGTGTATTTGTTAGAGTGGTTGAAGTGTGCAGGGGATAAAGCATTATGGAAGAAGTTAGAAAGCTGATTGAAACACTGTCAACTGAAGTGAAAAAGGGGTTTGAAAAGTGCAACGTGGGTGAAAAAATTCGTGATATTGAGACGAACATGCATCGGATGGAGGACAGATTGAAATGCTGGGAATCTAAATTAGACTATCTCGAAAACCAGAGTCGCCGTAATAATATTGTGATATATGGTGTGCATGAAGAAGACAGAGAAAGCTGGGAGGAACTGAACATATAATTAAAAGAGTAGTGGCGCAAATCGGGATTATTTGGTGGACAGTGATATTGAAAGAGCGCACAGAGTAGGTCGTTGGTGAATAGTGGAAAGAGACCGATTGTGTGCAAATTATCACACTACAAATAAAATGTTGGATCCTTAGAGACAGTAAATATCTAAAGGGCCGGTTATCAATATTGCCGAAGACTTTAGTGAGAAGAGTGCGCCGCGAAAGGGACTTTCTTAAGCGACACATGCTCGAGGCGAGGAGGCAGGGCTGCCATGCAATCATGGAATTTAATAAATTGATTATAAATGGACGAATCTGGAGCAGGGAACAGCTACCAAAATATGGACAACTCTGAAAATGAATTTGAAGAGGTCACTGACAGCGAGTCCACAAAAACCTACAGGGACGCTTTCAACAGCAGGTGGTCTCCTTACAGCAGAGGGGGGAGAAAATTCTACACGAGAGAAAGAGAGGAGAGGGAGCACTACGTTATAACCCGAGGAATCCAATAAACATACAGCAAAAAACGGCCGAACCGCAGACGCGGGCCCTCCCTCCGAGTATCGCCCTCGGGCGGAACGCAAACAGATCCCACCTCTAAGAGGTGAACGACCGGCGACACAAGAACTCCAACAACAGGAAATCACTAAGACTTCTGAAATTTACCCGCAGAAAAGAAGGAACTATTGAGAGGGGGGAAGTTCGAAAAATACAGGTAAGACTAATGACAAGGGAACACAATAGGGTTTGTTGACAGTCGGTTCATGGAATATCGAAGGGTTAAAACAAAAACTTTCAATGGACAGATGTGTAGAGTTTATTGAGACTTTTGATATATTAGCTCTAGGAGAAACGTGGTTAAAAGCGAATGAATGCGTAAATCTATGTAATATGAAAGGTTATTTTAAGGGTAATCAAAATAGAGGAAAGAGAGGTAGATATCCAGGCGGTGTTGCCATTTTATATAAAGCTAACTTAGACCCATATATTAAAAAGGTAAACATTACTTTAAAAGAGGCAATTTGTATATATTACCATACAGAAAGAGCAGAAATGTGTATGTTGTCTATTTACCGCCAACCACTAAATTCCAGGTATGCCAATCCAAATTTTTTCGTTGAATTGTCTGACTCGTTGGCAGAAATAAAAGATAGGTTTCCGGAAGCGGGAATAATAATTTTAGGGGACTTTAACTGTAGGATTGGGGAGGAAAATATCACTATAAAATCGGATGATAATGAAACACGAGGTGAGGGTAGGAGAAGCAAAGCTAAGATTTTAAATTCATAAGGAAACCAATTGTTAGCTTTTTGCGATGCATTTGAACTTGAAATTCTGAATGGGAAATATAGGGAAGATAAAAATGGAGAACTGACATTTATTAATAAAAATGGAAGTAGCGTAATCGATTATTCAATATGCACACAAGACATGATTCCAGTCCTAAGTAATTTCTGTATAATTTCCAGAATCGAATCACACCACTTCCCAAACAAACTTATTTTAAATATGAAAGGTATTAGTGAGACAGTTAATGATGAGGTGGCAACAATATTGCGGCCAATTACACGTTTCAGGTGGATCGAGGATCTGAGAGTAGAATTTATCAGGAGTTTGGAAACGCTAATACAGGATCTACAATTAAATGATCTTAGCGGGGAGGAAATTATTAAAACTTTGACAGAATGTTTACAAAAAGCAGGGGAAAAATTCAAGGTTAAATACGCAATGAACCAGAAGGACAAAGGGTGGTACAATAATGCATGTAGAAAGAAGAAGAAATTTGTCGAAAGTAGTCTTCTTAAGTTTAGAAAAGAAAGCACAGATGAAAGCAGAAAAAATTATGCGCAAGAGAGAAAGGAATATAAGGAAATATTGGCAGAAACAAAACTAGCATGGCAAAATAAGAAATCCGAAGAAATGAGAGTCGCGACTGAAAGTGGGAACATTGCGGACATATGGAAGGCGTTAAGGGAACTCAAAGTAAAGTCCATAAATCGGACACGAATAACGCCCGGGGAATGGAGAAGTTACTTTGATAGGGTGCTGGGAAATGAGAGGTTAAGATATAATCAAGGAAATATAGTTGAGATCCCTGACCCAATTCATATTCAGTTACTGGATCAGGATATTTCGAAAAATGAAGTGGCTTCTTCCATTAAATGTTTAAAGAATGGTAAAGCACCTGGAATTGATGGAATACCAGGGGAATTCTTGAAAAATATGATATCATCCAATAAATTATCTGACGTTTTGAAAACTGCGTTCAACAAACTTTTTAATGGTGGAGATTATCCGGAAGCCTGGGCGACAGGTGTCATCCAACCGCTATACAAAGGGAAAGGTGGGGCACAGATACCAGAAAGTTACAGGGGAATTTGTCTCTTGTCAGTGTTCGGAAAAATATATTGTAAAGTACTTTACGAACGAATAAGACAATGGGCTAAAGAGAACAATAGGCTCTCAAAATATCAGGCAGGTTTTAGAGAAGGGTACTCCACGGTGGACAACGTATTTGTTCTGAGAACATTAATTGATGACAATCTGAAAATGAAGGGGGGTAAATTATTTTGTGCATTCATTGATTTTAAGATGGCATTTGATACTGTGGACCGAAGCGCACTTTGGGAAAAATTAAATCGGAAAGGATTGTCTCATAAAATGATACATGCTTTAATGTCAATTTATAAATATGTTAAATTTTGTATAAAAGTAGACCGAGGGCACATTACAGAGAGCAGTGAAGCCAATCGGGGAGTGAGACAAGGTTGCATTTTATCACCAATGCTATTTAATCTATTCGTTGATGATATTGTAGACGTAATGCTAGAAGGAGAAATTGAGGCTCCTGAGATAGGAAATGTTAGAATCCCAGTCCTGTTGTATGCAGATGATTTAATTATCTGTTCCAAGACAATCAAGGGATTGCAAAGAGGTCTTGACCTACTGGAAATATACTGTAGGAATTGGGGATTGACTGTAAATGTTAGTAAGACAAAAACAATGACCTTTAAAAATGGGACGGTTTATGGTAGAGCAGAGGAATGGAAATACAGAGATCAAGTACTTCAAAACGTGAAACATTTTGAATATCTTGGTACGACGTTGAAAATGAACGGAAAGTGGAAAAAAAACATATTGATATAGCATTATTTAAAGGGAGGGGACAACTTAACAGTGTACTCGGTATTCTGGGTCGAGTGCCTGATATTCCAGTCAGCACATTAGAAAAAATGTATGGAGCTATGGTCAGGCCAGTAATGCACTATGGTAGTGAAATTTGGGGTTTCCAAAGAACGGAAATACTAAATGAGGTATATACGCATTTTCTAAAGTATATTACAGGACTTAGTAAGGCCGTTTCTAACTGTGGAATTTGATATGAATTCGGTGCATTCCAGGACGACATTAACTGTAAAATTCGTGTACTCAAATACTGGTTGCGAGTAATCCAAGGTGAACAAACAATGCTTAGAGCAATTTGTTACGACCACCAAATTAAAAACATAGATGTTAAATTTTGGGCAGACGAGGTTAGGAGAGAACTCCAAAAGATTGGGATGGGCTGGATATGGGAAAAAGGGACTGAAAATCGCAAGAACGTGTGGAGAAAAATAAGGAGGAGGTACTTAGATATAAACCAACAAGATACTTTCGCCGAATGTACAGGAAAACGCTCACTGTGTTTACAAAGAGACCTAAAACACGTCTGGGGAAAAGAATCGTATATACTCAACCTAGGATTTAAGGAGAGATCAGGGCTTGCTTGGTTTAGGCTAGGGGCATGGAAATTTCTAAAAATTAACGACGATCACGATATGCGAATATGTCCAATGTGCGGGAAATTTGAAGATGAGATACATATATTAGGAAAATGTAATGATTTAGAATATTGGAGACGTCAGTTATTACCCGAAAGATTTCTAAATTCAAATCGGGAAAGATTGGCATGCTACGAATTATTGGTAAATCCAGAAAATTGGATACACCTCGGTAAATTTCTGGACAAAACGCGAAAAATAAGGACAACACTCATTCATGAATAAATATATGTTATCAAAATGCAATACCATTAATTATTAACAATTATATATAAATTAATTAGTGTATAATGCTGTTGTGTTATTATTTAATTGTAATATTAATGTGTTTTCTTTATGTAATTGTAATGTTAATGTTTTTTTAGTGTACAATGCTATTGTGTTATTACGTAATTGTAATATTATTGTGTTTTCTTTATGTAATTGTAATGTTAATGTTTTTAGTGTATAATGCTATTGTGTTATTATTTAATTGTAATATTATTATTGTGTTTTCTTTATGTAATTGTAAAGTTATTGCTGTTTTTGTTGTTTATTTTTTTCTTTACACTAGTACCAATTATTACTTTATTGTAACGGACTGTCAACAGCACGTACGGCTTACTGCCCGTGCGACCCATATTTGTAAATAATACTGTAAATATCTTACTTTTTGTCTAATAAAGTCCTACTACTACTAGTACTTATAGGTATTAATTAATTTCTGATGTCCTATGATGTAAATATGTCAATTATATTTTTCTGCAACGTCATTTCCTGGAAAATAATTCGTTTAAGAAAGTGCAAACAGTGGTTTCTCTTCTTTGGTGGTATAATCAATTGCTACAAATGGTTTTATATTATCTTCTGCAAACACTATCAGCTGACATTCATGCACTATATATATATATACAATCTGGTAGCCTTGTTTCTTGGGAAGTCAGTCACTGCAAAATAATGCTATGACCTATTCAGAATGTTAAAAAGGAGGTGCTCCCTTTAATATGATAAACTTTTAGTTGATAAATTCGAGGCGAAACACGACTGTGATTGGTTGTAAATAAAAAATCATTGAAATGTGATTGGTCATAGACTCTCATTTGGGACATGAGTTAAATAGTCATCATAATTATAATAGCACGACATTATTCAAATTAAAATCCTTTACATTCTGTAGAAAACACATCACAAACACAACAGAACAAATACACAGCCTACTGGTTACAACTGAAGATTCTAGACGCTCCATGACTTACATGTTTAAGAAACTATAAAAATAAGAAAAAATGAGTATTTCCATGAAGATTTAAAAAAATTCTTTCTTATAGGGTCTATTAGAGTGAAAACTTTCATAAACGACTGATACATTTTCCGCATATAATACATCCTGAGAAAATATGTATATTTTATAGTTATGTCCCGCGCCGTGTTCGAGCGGTTAAGGCAAGCCGTCTTGATGCTGACCTACGGAACTTGCTATAGCTCCGATTCCTCATGGGGGAATAATTTTTTTCATGGAACGGGGTGACCAATTTGGGTAGCTACGATAAGTAGCGACTCCAGATTGAGTAAAACAATATAATGGCTGCGGGACACGACATGCTGGTCAGATGTCACGTGTATACTGGTCAGATGACCATTAATTTATTCAGATGTTGATGTGAGGACAGCAGCCGGCTGGAAGGTTAAAGATAATCTAGGCCTGTCGCACCATGGAGTTTTTTATAAGTGATAAACACATTTTTAATTTAGCGACATAAGGAAGTCCGATTTTCTCTTCTGAATGTAAGTTAGGCATAATGTAAATTGTACTAAACATTTAAACCTCGCTTGGGAGTAAAATTATGCAAAGTACAATTTATTTAAGTAAATAAAAATGCGAAATTATTATCATAGTATACTAAATATATCAGTTACACAGGTTACCTGCGTTAAGCTATAGAGTACTAAGACACTCTTCTACATTATAGGCCTACTAATTAATTAAAGCTTTTAAATTAAAAAAATAAAATAATGATATTTAGGTAAAAAATATTGTAGCGTAATTGATTACCTTATTTGTGATTTTTTATCACTTTAAAGTTCTGAAGATGGTACATACCTGAAAGGCCTATAATGTGGCATGACTGATGAAGTGTTTAAACTGAATTTTCATTAGTAATAACAGGCTGTAATATCAGTTACGCATTTTAGGATTTTAACCGTTTAGGCCTATATGCTTTTATTTGCCCATATATTCACAATTTTTTCAACCCGGAGAACGACGAAGCCAGTCTATCAGTTCAGTACCTTGCATACCAATCTAGAATCAATTGAGATGTGTGTATTATCCTGCTGGTATTGAATAGTAAGGTATAACAACTTAGCATATAGAACCATATAGCGTTCCCACAATCGTCTATATTTCTGCTGGCTGAATTTCCCGCGAATGACATGGATTGTGGACTAGAAATTCGATCCCTGCACGACACTGACACTCTACCACTGCGGGAATAAATGGAGGCGTATATGTGATTGAATCCGGTTCCAAGAAGACGGTATATAATAGTGGATACTTCCTTTATAGTTGAAAAGATTACTTCATAAGAAAATATTACTTTTTTTCTAATTACGATCACAATTCCCCACTGCAAATATTGTGGGCTCCTCTATCATAAACCAAAGCTTTTAAGTATATTTTATGTGGTAGTTTATCTTCATAGCCTATATATATATATGGTATGATAAGAAAAATAAGTGCCTGGACGGGATTCGAACCCGGATCTCTGAGTCTGTACCTCAGCGTGATATCCATTACACTACCAGGCGAATCCAATTCAAACACTTATTTTTCTTATATATGTATTATATTCTCCATTATTACTAGATGTCGCGAGAACTCAGTCTTCACTGCCATCTAGTAGCTGACTATAACAATAAGCGTTTGAATTGGATTCGCCTGGTAGTGTAATGTATATCACGCTGAGATACAGACTCAGAGATCCGGGTTCGAATCCCGTCCAGGCACTTATTTTTCTTATCATACCATATTAAGCTTGCATTGCTCAATGTTAAACATTTAATTATAATATATATATATTTATATATAATTCTTTTGTACGTGTTTATGTCACTGAACTCCTCCTAAACGACTGATCTGATTTTGACATTTTTGTATGTCTCTGAGTGGGTACCGGATGGTTTGTAGATTCACAATTGAACCCTCCAAAAACCATTAGGTGTAGGAGTTCACCTGAAGTGAAAACTTAAAACAAATAGCTCTAGCGGTCAAAATTCTCAATGTTTCACAACGAAACTCAGTATTTCATGTTAAAAAAAAGTGAAACCGAAGTAGGTATTAGCCAGACATACCGAAATCCGACAATTAGAAGTGGAGGTTTACCTGAAATCCGAAAATAAAAACTGACTAACAACCTCCATGTTTGGTTCGTTTCAGCGTATATAATACAATTTAGTTAACCTTTAATATTGCATTTATTTAGATGAAGCAGGCACGCCGGGTAAATTAACTAGTTTAATATAGAATTGGGAATTAATCACATTCTATAAATTAATATCTGTATACCTTATTTTACTGGTTGAGTGGACAACAAGAGATTAACTTTGCAAGTTAAAACATTTATTATTATTATTATTATTATTATTATTATTATTATAATTATTAGTTACACTTATTTGCAGATGACCATAATTGCGCAAGAATATGAAGATATGGAGTTTATGTTCAGAAAATTATCGGACGAATACTATAATAGAGGTTTGAAAAAAATTAGATAAACATTTTATATGGAGCACAAACCGAGACTTAAAATCAGAAGATCAGAAGGGGTATATTAGAGGATGTGAAGAATTTGATTATCTGGGAGTAAAAGTAGATAATGAGGATAGGCAAGAAAGTGATATTAAGAACAGAATAAATAAAGGTAGGTGCAATAACAGCAATGATAACTGGAGTCCTGTGGAACAGACATATAACCAGAAAAAAATAACTTACAGATATACAATTCAAAAGTGAGAAATAGTCATATATGCAGCTGAAACATGGAAATTGAACATAAACTTAGAACAAAAACGTATATCTACGGAAATGGATTTCTTGACGCGATCAGCAAGATGTTTTAAATTTTAAAAAAAAGTCATACTAGAAAAAATTAATATTAAATCTTCAATAGTAGATTATATAAAATATAAGCAATTAAATTTATATGAGCATGTATGACGAATGCAAGAATAAAGATTACGCATAAAAACATTGGAATGTTGTGCACCTGGAAGAAGAAAGAAAGGAAGACCTCGAAACTCATGAATACAAAAAAAAAAGAACTGGAATGAGAACAAGAGGTCACATGGGGTAGATGAATAACGACGAGTACAGAAGGAAAATGCGGTAATTCTTTAGACACACAATAATGCGTAAGCATAGAAAATCTGTATAAAATAAAATAAATTATTATTAGTAATCTTATTATTATTGGTAGTAGTACCATCATCAGCAATATTGTACTTCAGGTGTGAAATTATTGAACTTACGAATAACGGAACGACTGGAATTTATTTCCTTGGTTTTCTGATGTTTGTTAACATTAATACCTTAGAGGGACATTTGGCGTTTCACCATCTTTCTTGTTTTATTTGCTTTCTGGCAGATACAAATGGTCGCTACTGGCATAGTAACAACACAAAAAAAGTACGATAACAAGGAAAACTAAATCAACGTCAATGTAACTAAATGAATTTGCACTACATTAAAAAAATCAAACAATTACATTTCTCTTTAATCGTTAACTAAGTTTCTTTTTTCAAATTTTACTTTTTATATTCATTTTAAAGACGCTTCAGTATCAAAATTCGCATGACGTTTAGGATATTTAGTTGTATACAATAAGATTTTGGTTTTATTGTTTTGGGCAGTAATCATGACTTTTCTGTAGAAGTTCACTCTTTTTATTAAATGTATTATGCATATTTTTAATTATCCATATATTATTTTACCCGAATGAAATGCAAGTCCTTATGTGTTATTATTATAAAGGTAAAGTGATCCCACTACAGGCCATAGGAGACCCTTAGGGTGGTAGTAGTAGGTAAAGACTCCCACTTTTTCTAGACAATCGGCACTTGATATCTGCCGGGTTGTCAGCCTCCAAAACAAGTATCTGATACTCATTTCAGTTACAGGCTGAGTCGACCCCAGCGACATAATGATTTGGGCCAGTTTAAAAATCCAGCAGGACTCGAACCCTTGACCTTCCGGTTTGTAGCACATTGCCTTAACCATCTACTGTACGCAAAGGCGTGTCCCCATGTTGTAGTTATTATTATTATTATTATTATTATTATTATTATTATTATTATTATTAATATCTCTTCTTCTTCTTCTGCTTCATGAAATTAGGCCTTTTGACCTGTTTTCACATCAAGTGGGATTTAATGAATCCTCCCATCTAGTAAATGGCGTCCAACATTTCTACGTCCTATTGGTTCGTACTTTAGTAACAGCTGAGGGATTCTATCTGTAGGCATTCTCTTGAAATGTTCATACCAGTTGTTTCTCATGTTGTCAATTCTATTTCTTAAATTAAAAATATTTAAGTCCTTCCTAATATCCTCACTTCTTTTCTTGTCCAAAATTGTTACACCCACTACTGAACGTAGGAACTTCATTTCTGCAGTTTCTATTGTCTTATGTCTGAACCGTTAAGAGTCCAATTTCACTTGCATATGTTAAGACAGGCACTGCCATAATTTTGTAAAATTTTAGTTGTGTGCTCCTCAAAGTTTTATTTTTCAGTGTCCGTCTTATAGTGCCACACAATTATTAATATTATTAGTATTATTATTATTATTATTATTATTATTATTATTATTATTATTATTATTATTATTATTATTATTATTATTATCATTATATGGTATAAACTCAAGATTTCTCCATTGCGAAGTGCGCTATAGATTTGAGATAACTCACTCCGTTTTCAAATATTAATGACTTAATGACATTAACATGATGTGAGCATATATAGGCCTAACGTCTAGGTAAGTTTAGTAGCGGAAAAAAAATCATAAGTTGACCAAAGAAGAACTGAATGTTAACTTTTCATGGGATTTTTTTAGTACCTTGCCAATGGACTGGAACATCGCGAGTTCAAGCGTCGATGAAATTTAAAATGTATAAACATTTTTTCCTCAGTTATTCTCCACAAATAATATATCCGTGAAAATGTTCATGTGATGTCTATAAATATATATTTTTAATTTGTTTAAACGTTTTTTTTTTAATCTTTGAGTTTTGAATTTAATATAACATTTTAGTTCAGCACTGTGGCTAGTTGTAACACCATTTCCTCATACGCAGAGACTCCGGTTCAATCTCCGGTCGGGATTTTTCCTCACCTATAAGACAAATGTCAGGTAAACCTTACGGGACAAATAATCCCCGAACGCCGTTTGGTTTTTACCATCACCTATATTACCTTGCAATAAATGATACCTTGCAATAAACGTTCGTGTCATCTAGGAGGTGATTCTGACATTGGGCTGATCACTCATCCAGCGAGGTCCTATGAGGTCCTTGAGTTATCAAAAAATGATGTGTGTCATCAAGAATTAAAAATGCTCTCTTAACAGAATGTGTTTTTGAAAGACCAGGGTGGCGTGGGACATGTAAATATGACACTAACACAAAGGGAGAGATTAAACTAAGGTGAGGAAAAAATTGGAATTTGCTTACATGATTAAACGAAACAAGTGTTTTGAAATACGTCGAATATTTTTATGTGAATAAAAAATATTATAGTTTTATCATGAACTATTTCCTGTGAAGTATGATAGACAATTTTATTCCATTGTATTTTTTTTGGTTGCTAGTAAGGATTTAATATTAATTATCCATCCATCCATAGTAATTCTGCCCGAAGGCAGAATGCTATGCTTGCAGCTTTACTAGGGAATTGTAGGTGTGGTAGCTTCCCGTTGCTTTCCACATCGGTGAAGGATGATGATGAAAATGATGATGATGATGATGGCCATATGATTTCGGGGACCGTTTGGGCCTTAAAGTTTTCTTGACATTTGTCTTGCAGGTGAGGAAAAACCCCGATAAAAACCTCACCCAGAAAAACTGCCCCGACCGGGGATCGAACCAGGGCCCGCTGCGTGACAAGGCAGCACGCTACCTACATTAATTATGACTTTAAAAAAATTGTTTAATTGGTTTTTTAACACTCCCTATACCTATATACTGAATTATTTATTTTTCGCTTTAAAATCGTACTTCTTTTTGATTTGTTTGTTATGTTACGTTTTCAAACAAATAAAATCTGGTATCCAGTTTCTTTCATTTTCATCAAAACTACAATCCGGAAGTTAAGCTTTTTTTTTTGTTACTATGTGACAATGTAGAAAAGTCATATATATATATATATATATATATATATATATATATATATATATGTGTGTGTGTGTGTGTGTGTGTGTTTCTATAAGTTTTGGAATTGTAGGCCCAATTTTTATTTTCCCATTTATTTTTTTACTATTTTGACTTATGTTCCTTATTTGTAACATTAATAATTTCTTAACTGTTACACACATTTTCTGACATCATCTACTTGTAAGCCTATGTTTCCCTTAACACAGATTTAGGCGCTTTTCCCCTACAGGGAAGAATTTGAACGATACTAATTTAGTTACATTTATTTTCGTATAGTTGCCATTTGAATGGTCCGTGGTCAGCGTTCCACCTCATACTGACATCTAGGAAACCAAGGTAGTACTAGGACGGGAAAATTCGGTGAATTTTGCTTAGAGGCTTAGAGGCCTTTTCATTCAGACTCGGCACCCACGGCTTAAAGTCCCTCCCGGAGGACTTGCTCCTTGGATTTTTCCATCGTAAAAAATCCATCGACCCCGGCCGAGTTTGAACCCCCGACCCTCGGGACCAGACGCAAGGAACATAACCACTAGTCCACCGCGGCCGACATTTTGTTTGTTTGCATATTACATTTAATCAGTGAAAACAGGTTGCAATTTACGAATCTCAACATGCAAATATGTCCCGCGCCGTAGCCGAGCGGTTAAGGTAGGAAGCCTTGACGCAGAGCTACGGGACCTGCGCTGGTTCGAGTCTCCATGGGGAAGAAATTTTCTCATGGTATTTCGGCCAGTATGGGACCGGTGCCCACCCAGCATCGTGAGGCAATTGGGTAGCTACAATAAGTAGCGGCTCCACGTTGAGGAACCAGCTATAACGGCTGGGGGACTCGACATGCTAACCACATGTCACCCCTACACTGGCTGTTGATCATCTACCTCTGTGATTGACACATGTGGATGTGAAGGGCCAGCAGCCGGCAGGTAAAAGGGCAACCGCTGAAAAGTGGAAAGACCCTCAATCGGAACATGCAAATATTAAAGTTGTGTCCAATACCGCCAGGATGTCTTATGACGTTTCTGATTTCTCCCCTTCTATTGGCGGAATTGTAATCCATTTTTTATTTTGGGGCATTAGGAAGACGGAGTTACGTTACCTCGATGATATGATGAGTGATAAATGATAATGAAGCGCCAAGAGAGTTCTTAACCTAAACTTAACCTAAATTCCAGATCATAGTAATCACAGGAATAATTCCCTTAGGAAAAATTCCTATGGTCTGACCGAGATCAGAACTCAGAATATCATGAACTGTAATCACAAAAGCTGTATTACCAGCGCATGAGTCAGGCCAATTGTAAATATGCATCCGCGATGCTCTGAAAGGCGAGAGTTCTATTGGTATTGATATTAATTATTCATTCATAATAACATGTTTAAGTGCGTTCTAAATTACTTTAGTGGAAGTAGAATAACACTGGTCAATATGATTTTTGTCTCATGAGTACCAATAGTTGTACTTAATGCAGTTTTTATCGTGTTTTCAAATATGTAATCGGAATTTCTCCATCGCCCACAGTTTTATTTCAATTTCAATTAATGGATTTAAATAATTATTTTTTAATAAACTTTTTTCGTCCATTTGTCCATTGTAAAATAAAACCAAATGAGCTAACTCAGGAGATTTTAGCTATGGAAAAGAGATATCAAGGCAAATGGAATCCTAATATGCTGGCCGATTATTGTTGGACCATCAAGAGGGATGCTCCACAGGCAAAATATAGCAGAAAATCGTCATTTCTTACTTTCTAGGCGAGTTCGAATGTTCGAATATTGTATAGTTACGAATGTAGAAAATATTAAAGTGTTTGAAATTATAAATGCCTATCTCTCGGAAACCTTGCGTGATGGAGAAAAACCGGTATCATATATTAATTCAGGAGAAAAAATACTATCAGAATCACAAATGTTTCTTTTCGAGAAAAAAAAAGTTTATTTTTTGTTGCTCGGTGTTATCCTTTTTCATTGTAAACAAAAACGTAGAAACACGTTGTGGGATATATCCAAAAAATTAAGATTAAGTAGTAATATGTGAATATGTAGATGTGTATTACGTAGTCTACACAAAACAACCATTCATAAATTATTATAAAAGTGTCATTTTTTTTAAATCTAATATATAAAAATATTTATTTGTTCGTACTTCATGCGCGGCCATACCGGTGATCCGTGACGGGGCTTTTTGCAAAATGTTCAGGAGATTCCCCGGGATGGACATAGGCTATAAGAGAGTTTTGATACTCAACCCCTACACCCTTAAAAATCGCCCTTTGTAGTGGAAAAGAGAAAAAAAACTCTTTGGACGCTTAAATGGCTAAATCATAACAAATACACAACATTAATGTAAACAGAAATGAATATCTCAAAAAGCTCTACAAAATAGTCTCTTACGGATAACTCACAATAATCATTTTTTGTCTTTCATTGATGCCAAGAAGATTGCTTACGTAGATTCTTGTGCAAGCATAACTCACAATAACGCATTTTGTCTTTTAGCTCATTTATGCCAAGAAGATTGAGATAAGTAAATTCCCGGGCAACACCGGGTAATCAGCACGGGGAATCTTAAAATAATTACGATATACATTTATCATTATTTTTCATTTTACTTATTCAACTAATCATAAGAAGTGCATTAATTTTTTACTTTCAGCTCATTTATGTCAAGAAGGTCGGGATGAGTAGATTCCCGGACAACGGCGAGTAATCAGCACGGTGTATCTAAAAATAATTGCGATATAAATGTATCCTCATACTTATTCAAGTTAACATAAAACACATTAATTTTCGTATTTCAGCTCAATGATGTCAAGAAAATCGGGATAAGTAGATTCCCGGGCAACGCCGGGTAACCAGCACGGGGTATCTAAAAATGTAAATGTATAATTATTTTCTCATTTACTTATTCAACTAAACATAAAAACACATTAATTTTTCATTTATTTAGGCGTAGCAGCGCACGCCGAGTTTAGCTAGTATTTAATATTTACTGGTTCTTTCAATATTTTAGTGCCTTTTTTCCCCAAATGGGAGTTAATGAGCAATCACGTTTCAATGATTTTTTATTTACAACCAATCACAGTAGCGTTTCGCCTAGAATTTACCAACTAAATTTTATCAGAATAAAGAAGGCACCTCCTTTTTAACATTCTGATTACGTCATAGCATTATTTTGCAGTGACTGACTCTCCAAGAAATACGGCTACCAGATTGTATATATAGTGCACGAATGTCAACACACAGGTCATGCGGGAGTTAATATAAAAACATTTGTAGCAATTGATTATACCACCAAAAATAGAAACCACTGTTTGCACTTTCTTAAATTTATTTTTTCCCAGATAATAACATTCCAGAAAAATATAATTGTCATATTTACATCATAGGACATCAGAAATGAATCAATATACAGTTTGATGTGTTTCATTTTTTCTCCACTAGAGTGCATTCTTCCAATATTGCGTTCCTTTGGCAATAAATAATATGATCTGGTTGCAGTGATGAACAAAAGAAGCAAATTAAGCGTTCCAATCGTTTCTCATTTGTTTTCAAACATCGCCGTTTACATTAAATATATAAATATTTTAATATAACTATATCTAATAATGATTTGTGAGTAAACAGCTTAATTTTATTCGTTAAATAGTCCTAACAAATGACACTTGATTTCCAAATACTATATTTCAATTCACTCTTCACTTCGTGAATAGTGAATTTATCGATAATTTGGAAATCACTCATGGTGTTAGTTATGATAATTTTCACCATTTTATTATTTACTGTGTTTCAAGTGGTTATTTGCCTATTTCAGCCAAAATAAATGCTTAAATTTACGGGCTCTATTTATAACAAACAAAAACTTCGAAATTACTTAGGTGTAAAAATAGCAAATTAATTTTAAAACAAAATTTATTTGCATAAAATAATATTGACGACAACATTTTTTCGTCGCTTTCCTTATTCTTATTTGTTTTTTCTTTATCTACATGCTTTTTTTCTTTTCAATATTTTTCTTTACACACAGTCACAGACACATCAAATACATTCACGCACATATAATGTAGACAATTTCACTAAACAAAAATGTGTTTATCCAGAACCGGGAATCGAACCCCAGACTACTTGCTCAAAAGCCAGGAACAATGATGATACGATCAAAAGCCAATCAATGCAATCAGGAACTTCATAATCATGAAACGTTCGAACAAATAAAAAATTGATGTTATAGGCCTTGAAGGTACTTGGCCTATCAGCCGGCTGCTAGTCGTACATTCACATGTGTTAATTACAGAAGTGGATCATCATCCAGCCAGCATAGAGGGTGATATGCAGCCAGCCGTTATAGCTACTTTTCTTATTCTGAAGCCATTATCTATTTGGAGCTATCCAAATTTCTCATGATGTTAGGTGGGCCCACTCCAGTACTGCCAAAAATTCCATAAAAATTGTTTCCCCATGAGGGACTCGAACCAGCGTAAGTCCTCCAGCTCTGTACTTAGGCATTGTGCCTATCTCCTCAACTACGCGGGGCATGTGAACAAATGGTTAACTTTCTTTTTTCATTCTTGAATTACGTAACCGAGCGGTTAAGGTAGGAAGCCTTGGCGCAGAGCTACGGGGACTTGCGCTGGTTCGAGTCTCCATGGGGGAAGAAATTTTCTCATGGTATTTCGGCCAGTATGGGACCGGTGCCCACCCAGCATCGTGAGGCAATTGGGTAGCTACAGTAAGTAGCGGCTCCAGGTCGAGGAACCAGCTATAACGGCTGGGGGACTCGACATGCTAACCACATGTCACCCCAACACTGGCTGTTGATCATCTACCTCTGTGATTGACACATGTGGATGTGAAGGGCCAGCAGCCGGCTGGTAAAAGGGCAACCGCTGAAAAGTGGAAAGACCCTCAATCAATCGGAATCGGAATTACTTTTTGTTCTAAACATATGCAAGATGTATGTGGGGCAAATTTAATCAATTAAATACTGCAATTTCAAAAAATTACTGTATGTATTAAATCAACCACACCTGCTATTATATTCTTGTTTTTCGTATTCAACGGTAACCCAGGTATACGGATAAAAATCGAATAGCAAATCATTAAAATCGTCATATTCAACTGCAGTTTTTATCATTGCAACACTAGAAGAAGAATATTCTGAAATTTCTTTACGATATGACAAGTGTAAACAAATACCTTCTAGGCCTATGACTAAAAGTATTTGTGATTATGGAGATGCAGAATCTGTTGTTGTATCTTAGGTGTAACACCTGCGGAGCTCAGAGATATAGGCACAATTATCACATTATTCAGTTCGACAGATATATCAGTTCCTTACAAGATATGTGTATCTAATGTAACTAACTAACTCACTGGCACTATCGAACCCGTAGTTCATTGCCGCTCGGACATAAGTTCCCCTACATCCCTAACCTGAGCTAATGATTTCCAATCATTCCCTGTATAATCTACTTCCCTCAAATCATAGTTAATGTTATTCTCCCACCTCATTCTTGGTCTACCAACTGAGTGTTTTCCCTCTGGTTTGCCTACAAAAAGCTTCCATGCTAGTCTTTCATTCCCAATTCGTGTCACATGTCCTATGTGTATTTAATGTATTTTTAAGATTTGTTTTTCTTAAAACTGGGGGCACGCCGTAGCGTAGTGGTTAAGGCACTGAGCTACAAGCCGGAGGGTCGAGGGTTCAAGTCCCGTAGGGGTCAGGATTTTTAAACTGATCCAAATCCTCTGGCGGCACTATGGCCCTGGGGTCGACTCAGCCTCTAACGGAAATGAGTACCAGACGCCTGTTCTGGGGTAAAGGCGGCCATCACGCAGGGCTGACAACCCGGCTGACATAAAGTGTCGATTGTCTAGAAAAAGTGGGAGCCTTAACCTCCTACTACCCCAAGGGCCTTCCGAGGCCTGTTGTGGGATCACTTTACTTTACTTTTTTCTTAAAACTTGTTAGACATACCTGTGCCAACTTTTTTAGAATTTCAATTATTACAAATGGCTCATTTTCCTATACAATTTGTAAAGTATCAAACAAGAAAAATCTTTCAAAAGCAGAGAGAAAGAAATTAATGATTTCAATAAGTTTGGTGAAAAAATATCCCACATGAAGTATTGAGGATGTGAAAATAGCAGCAGAATTTATACATAAATCAGAATGGAGCATAAATTCTGCTGGTAATGAAATTGCAAATAAAGGATATCTATTACATCATGGGTGTTTATTGTCTGGTTTTATTATTAAAATTTTGTAAGCGACATAATTTCTTAATATAAATGTATATAATACCAACATTATTATTATTATTATTATTATTATTATTATTATTATTATTATTATTATTATTATTAGCAGCAGCAGCAGCAGCAAGAATTTCAAGAAGAGAAACAATTTGGAACTCTGTTATAAGGGAGAAAAAAATATTGAAGACACTATTTTGGATTATGTTAAAACTCAGCAATTAGGATGGTAAGGATATGTCAAGCGAATGGAAGAGGATCGTCAACAAAATGTGTTTTGGAATGGAAACCTGAGGGAAGACGGGCCAGAGGAAGACCTAAAATCTTCTGGAGTCAGGAAATATATTTATAAAAGCAGAAACATCTACAACCAGGAGATTGAATGGACCGACAAAATGGTTATTAGGGATCGGACGATGTCAAAGACAATGAACCAATGATGTATCTATTATTATTATTATTATTATTATTATTATTATTATTATTATTATTATTGTTATTATTATTGTTATTATTATTATTATTATTATTATTATTGTTATTATTATTGTTATTATTATTACAGCCCGAAGCTGAAAGCTGCTATTCAAAATACACCCTCGACCCCTCCAATTTCACTATCCGAGCTTTTCATGTTGCTGACGTCAGAGCACGTACGCATGTGCAGTACGTGGAGATATCCGGAGCAAATCGAACTCTCGTGACCCAAAGAACTCGACGCGCCGCGTCCAAAACTGAGGACAGACGCTACTGAATTATATTCACTATATACATCATCCCTCCCGCTTTTAGAAATTAAGGGCAATCCTCAGCCTCTTATTTCAAAGCCATGAAGGTGAGGAAGTTTGTTTTCATGATTTAACGTCCATTTTTAGGCTTCTTCACGGACTAAAAAGCTAAAAATTTTGTAAAGGGATAGAATTGTAGATAGATTCCTTACTAAATTTGCAGCATATAAGTCAATGATTTAATTTATTTAAATAAATAATTTCCAGAATAATAGTGTACATTATCAAGATTCATAATCCCTTTTCATTATTTTTTATTATGGATATTCCACAATACAGAGTTTCTCATTCAACCCAAAGTGATTTGTCGCCAGAGGTTCCTGTCTAAAGCGTCTTCTTTCCTTAAATGTCTAGTTCCCACACATCTCCTCACTCCATCTATCCAACGTTCTCTAGGTCTGCCCTTTCCACGTCTTCCATTAGCTTTCCAATCAAGGGTCTTCTTTGGTATTCTATCTTATTCCATTCTTATGAGATGTCCATACCATTTCAAACGTTTTCCTTCTATTTTTTTTTTCAACTTGCATAAATTCCCTTATTGTGCTGTTTCTGACTTTATCCTTTTCATTATATTCAATAATCCTTATTTATTAACTGAAACGGTTATTTATGTTACAAATATATAAATGAAATTTCCTGGATGTGTTGAGATTTATGCGGTCGAAGCGAATACGTAAAGAAATATTAATCTTTGGCAATATAAATCATTTTATTTCAAATTACGTAAAACATAATTATGTTTAATAAATACATATTAAAATCTACTGTACATACCTATAGAAAAAAATAATACCAAATAACATCTGAAAAATGATCACAACGAACTGGCTCTTAATTTTACAGCCTTTACAGTTACTTGAACCCAAGTAATGGTAACCCCCGAAGATAAAAGAATAGCTGTATTTAGTAGTGGAATTTGAAGAGGGGTAAAAGGTACAATTCCTGCTGGAGGTCAGAGGGACCCAATATCAATAGTATTTTGAGGTCCCATTTACAATTTTTTGCTCCAGGAATGTTTGAGTTATTAGGAGTATTTCAAGATAGAATACGAATACAAGTAATATATCTAAAAGTTCTTGCCAACAAAAATAAGCTAATGCATAAATTTTAAATAGTTATGAATGTGTAGTCACCCAATTTCATTAGTCTATTATCTCTGAAAATTGTGAAAATGGACCTTGTTTTATTCAGAACCACCAACTGACAAAACTAAATGCAAAATGTATTGTAATTATTTAAAAAAGTGTTTGTGATTTTAAATAATTTAGTTTTATTTAGCATTCTAATGAAAATGTATGTATTTTCACCAAGTTTCACAGCATATTTACGTATCCCTCGGGCTATGATAATAGCAATGCTCTGGAGAGAGGCGATTTGTTTAATTATTAATCTTGGGATCATAAATTAAAGTATTACCCAAGATACTGATTCGGATTGTTGATAAGACTACTGAATAAAGTACAGAGTGTTCACAAAGTCATGCTATCAAAACAATGTAACGTAGCTCGTAAACTATTTGAGATAGAGACATGCAGTTTTTAGTAGGATTTTAATATCATAATAAATATGAAAGTTAAAGTTAATAATCTTGTATTTTAAAATTCTTTTAATGTTTAAATATAACTTAAATAAAGAAAAAACATCTAAATAATTCATTGTGTTCATTGTTGAATAAAAATGTCTCAGTAACAATTACATAAATTGTATTACACAAGTCTTTCTAAATAATGCTTTTAAAATTGTTTAAGTCATTGTTGTCAGAATTATAAAGCTTTCTGTTATAGCTGTAATAAGAACACCTGCTTAACTTCATATTTTTAAATGAAAGTAAACTGAATTCTAATTGGATGTTGAAACAATTAACTTTTTTTTGATTTAACAAATCAAATTTAAACCTTGTATTTAATGGGCTATTAACCAATAGAATTTAAAATATAACATGTGATGTAATAATGTTCTTTAAAATTATAAAAGAATTACCTTGTCATTCAGCATACAAACTTCCATCAAGGATAGAAGCAATAACAGCTCTCCTGATAAAATGTGATATTTAATACAAGAAGAATATTTGATTCAAGAAAAGAAAATATTTTAATTTTAATTGACGGTGAAGAATAATACCACCTATATTTACTTGATCTGCTGGGAAATTAAATAGTAAATAAAACAATTGTATTCACGTAGACTTTCACGGCGGGAGTTGCTATGATGATCTTGAAGAAGATTTTCGGGCTGTAGGCCGTGGTCGTGAGGCTTGTAGTTCCCCGACGTTTCGCCAGAGACTGCGTCTGGCATCCTCAAGGGTTGTCTTGAGGATGCCAGACGCAGTCTCTGGCGAAACGTCGGGGAACTACAAGCCTCACGACCACGGCCTACAGCCCGAAAATCTTCTTCAAGATCATCATAAATTTACAATTATTTCTACAAGAAACAGTTTTCAGTGATTTTAAAGTGTTTTCCTATCCAGTGTACCAACTTCCGAGCCTAAGAAGAGATTCCAGCTCTACCGAAAATTAAACCCAACCTGAACCAGTAATTCTTTTTATTTTGGGACACCAATCCTTCAAAATGTTACTACAACATCGGACATCAAGAGAGTTAGCTGCTTCAAAACATCGCCACAACATGAGAAAAGAATTACTTCTTCAGGTTTTTTGCAACGTATTCTACATCTCTCAAAGTTTGGTTTACATTTGCTGCAGATTGTGATTTTAACGATTATGACATCACAGGAGTAGGGCCAATGTGTATGGTCGTATGCTGAGTCTCGTAAATAACCAGTAACTGTTCTGCGAAATTTCCGTCGGGAATATGGAAGAGATCATCCATCTTAATCATCCATAATTTGATGGGCCGAGAAATTTCTGGCGACTGGCAGTGTAATGAACTTGAGACGGAGTGGACGACCAGGTGTGAGCCAAGAAACTATCGACAATGTACTTGCATTTCAATACAGCCTCAAAAATCGGTTTGTTGTGCTTCACGGGAACTGCATTTACCAAAACCAACCATTCATAAAGTCCTCCACAAGCGGCTACATCTTCAGGCCTGTAAAATGCAAATCACGCAAGCGTTGCTGCCAACTGAGTTCCCTCAGCGTGCTGAATTTACTGACTCCATGCTGAACGTTATGACGAAGGACAATGAGTACTTGCAGAGGGTGATTTTCACTGATGAAGCTACTTTCTTTGTGTCTGGACATGTTAACCACCATAACGTTCGGATATGGGGGTACTGGTGAATTACCAGACTCAGCATACCACCATACACGTTGAGCCTGTTCCTGTGGTGTCGTCATTGTCGTTTAAATCACAATCTGCACAAATGTAAACAAAACTTTGAGAGATGTAGAATACGTTGCAAAATACTGCATGTCTTCATCTTAAATAGTTTACGAGCCAAGTCACATTGTTTTGGGTAGCAGTCTTTGTGACACACTGTATATCCAGATCAATCAAAATATTTGCTTGAAGTCTTCGTGTAAAAACTTTAACAGGTTTCTCTAATAATTGACTTTGCTTATCAAAATTTTGAACATTTACCTTAATAAACATTAAAAGATGAACTCTTGAACAAGCATCACAGAGCGCACAGTTTATACTGACAGTGGGTATTGTAGCTTCAATCCAATGTACTTCATTTATGTCGTTAAACTAACAAATCTTGCCACAGTCTTAGGTCATAACTACAACAGGCAAAATAAATCTTCATCTTCTTCTACTTCATAAAATTAAGCCTTTTGACTTATTTTCACATCAAGTGGGATGTAATGAATCTTGCCATCTAGTAAATGGGTGTCCAACACTTCTATGTCCTATTAGTTTGTACTTTAGTAACAACTGGGGGATTCAATCTGTAGGCATTTTTAACATGTTCTTACCAGTTGTTTCTCATATTGTCAATTCTATTTGTGAAATTAAATTTATTTAAGTCTTTCCTAATATAAACTATAAAATAAATAAACCATTATACTCAGGAATTTTATTCCATGGAAAATCTATTGACCCCAACCAGGTTTAATCTCGCAAATATTGAAACTGAAGGTGAGTATGGTAACTATGAATCCACAGGGATCGAGAAGTAGACCGTATTTTGTTTAATTCAGAACGCGCATTTTAGTTAGCCTATAAAAACAATACGCGATTTGAAGGTCATGATTTGCATAGTCATTTCGATGCTAAAAGATAACACTTCGAAATATTGAGGTATTTTATAGGACTGGAACCATTTTTTTAGGAAGACAGAGTAACAAATGAATTTTGTTCGGCGTAGTGCAATACATAAAATATGATATAATAGATGGCAATAAGTTCAATGTATTTTAGAATATTTTAGAACAGGTAGACTGTAGTTTGTTGTGGTTTCATCATTGATTTCAATATGTTCCTAATTAACAATAGAATACAATGAATTAATAACATTTCAAGAGATTAGGCATCAGCACAGTTGCCACCTGTTGTATGGCTTGTAACCCACAACGAAATCCGGGTTTATACGAGCTCCCATATTGTGTCCATTTTAACAACATATACTTCACATTCCTGTATATAGAATGAACACAAAATCATAGATAACTCAATGTACAGTTCAACTTTGTTTCATTACTACTACATTCCATTATTCCATTACTACAAAAAATGACCGACAGATGGAACTGAGTAATTCACTCACTGGTACTATCGAATTCAGACGTTCATTTCCAAAGCCCTCCATATATCGCTATCCTATGCTAACATTTTCCAGTAATTTCTTGTAAACTTCGCCTCCATAAAGTCATGGTTATTTTATAATCCCAACTCAATCCTGGCTTACCTACTGGACACTTCCCCACTGGTTTTCCTGTAAAGAAGTTTCCGTGCCCTTGTTTCTTTTTGCATTCGTGTAATAATGTCTTGTCCAAAGCAGTGTATTTGACTTAACTGTTCTTATTACATTTCGTTTCATGTAATAAAACGGAGCTCAGAGTTGAGCAATTTATTTCATTCACCTGTCTGTTCGTCTCTCTCATTGGTCCAAAAATATTCCTAAGTACTTCATTCTTAAATACTTTCTCCTCTCTTGGAGTAATAATATGTATCCTGGAAGATTCACCGATTTATATACTTTTAGTTTAACATATTTAAAAGAATTTAAGACGACAGAAGTTCCTGAAATGCATAAAATCATGCGTTTCCAAAATCGAGCATATGTTTAATTTCATTCTGAATCGCAATCATGTCCGTTATTATCGTCCATTGTATTTGAATTCCTCCAATTATTAAAAATGTATCTCATTTGCTGTTTATTTCCAATCTCTTTTAACGATACATTTCTATTCGTGGTATATATTTAGATTAATTGATATTTACTTCGAATCCCTGTTTCTTAGGTAGGGCACACAGAATCGTTATTGTTTATAGCAATAAGTTGGAAGGTTGAGGGTTCAAGTCCATTGGGATCAAGATTTTTAAACTGACATATAGCTTCCGGTGGTACAATGGCCCTGTGATGGACTCAGCCTTTAACGAAAATGAGTACCTGATGAATTTTCTGAAGTAAAGACGGTCGTCATGCATGATTTACAATTCGGCTGACATCTCGTGCTGAATGAGCAGAAAAGATATGGGTCTTAATCGAAAACTACTCTAAGAGCGTTCTGAGGGCTGTAGTGGGTTCACGTTAGCTATCTTTTTTCCAATATGGATTTTCAATTTTAACTTAATTTCATAACTGATAAAAAATACATCATTATCTTTATAAAAGACACAAACTTCACGCAGTAGAAGGTTTATATATATAGGCCCTATATATGTCCACCGCTGTGGTCACGAGGTAGCGTGATGCCTTGTGACGCAGCGGGCACGGGTTCCATTCCCGGTCGGGACAGGCTCCTGGGTGAGGTTTCTTTCGGGGTTTTTCCTCACCTATAAGACAAATGTCAGGAAGCTTAGGGCCCAACGGTCCCCGAAAACCATCCGGCCATCATCATCATCCTTATCATTACCACCATCATCCTTCACCGTTGTGGAAAGCAACGGGAAGCTACCACACCTATAATTCCCTAGTAAAGCTTCAAAGCATAGCATAAAAATGCTATGACTGCATGAAAGACTTGCCCTCGGGCAGAATTACTATGGATGGATATATATACGTCCCGCGCCGTAGCCGAGCGGTTAAGGTAGGAAGCCTTGGCGCAGAGTTACGGGACTTGCGCTGGTTCGAGTCTCCATGCGGGAAGAAATTTTCTCATGGTATTTCGGCCAGTATGGGACCGGTGCCCACCCAGCATCGTGAGGCAATTGGGTAGCTACAATAAGTAGCGGCTCCAGGTTGAGGAACCAGCTATAACGGCTGGGGGACGCGACATGCTAACCACATGTCACCCCTACACTGGCTGTTGATCATCTACCTCTGTGATTGACACATGTGGATGTGAAGGGCCAGCAGCCGGCTGGTAAGAAGGGCAACCGCTGAAAAGTGGAAAGACCTCCGATTGAGGGTCTTTCCACTTTTCAGCGGTTGCCCTTCTTACCAGCCGGCTGCTGGCCCTTCACATCCACATGTGTCAATCACAGAGGTAGATGTCGAGTCCCCCAGCCGTTATAGCTAGTTCCTCAACCTGGAGCCGCTACTTATTGTAGCTACCCAATTGCCTCACGATGCTGGGTGGGCACCGGTCCATACTGGTCGAAATACCATGAGAAAAAATTTTTTCCCCCAGGAGACTC